>VYZR01086362.1:653-11781 GCA_013400675.1 Oxylabes madagascariensis
AAGCAGAACAATTTGCATTACAACTCAGTTGTTTTAGAAGACAATGGGTGAAATCTGGAGCTTGACACTTGGCTTTCACTCAGTCTGTCTTCTGTGGGACTATCGCCAGCTAAAGAAGACAGTGTAAGATGCAGTAGTACCAACAGTGCATTTTTATTGTGCTATTTGTCCAAAGGCTGCAGAGTGAGTATATTTATAAACTCAGGTAAAGCTCAGTGAAATCAGTTGAAATCTTTGCATTGACCTTCAGTAGCTTTTGGATCAGTGAGAAAATAACGAAATATGCGGGTTCTGGAAAATCCTGGCATGTAGGCAAGAAGAATACTCTGATTCCTCTTGGAGGGTATGGGGAGGAATGGAGGCACAGAGCTGAAATGGCTTGTCTGGTGCTGCTTGGATAATCTGAGACTGACACTAGGTAAATGCATAGATCTTATAAGTACTGAGCATGGTGTGAGGATGTTCAGTTGATGTGAAATGGGATAAACTTCAAAATGCAAATTCAAATTGCTTTAAGAAACTTCTCAATCTAAAAAAATCCCAATGTCTCATATGGATTAGGTGTAGCATGAATTAAGGAAAAAATTCTTTTAATTGAATCTAAAAATCTCCCTTGACTATTCCCTCTTCCATTTCTGCTTTTCCCCTCCTTTGGTGTCTTTGTAGCTGTTATGTTTTATTTACAGATAACTGGAAATGGAACATAAATGATCCCAACTGGAACGCCAAAGAAATCAGCAATTTATGAGTGTATTTAAAATAGTCTTGCTTAGAGGCATTAATTATGGATGTGTGGATGGACGGATGGATGGGGTGGCAAAAGGTACGCTCTGACATGTGGGGTGAAAATATCCTAGATCTGGCCCCAGATTTTCCTGGTTTAGAGCAAAACTAAATCCCCAGACCTAAAATCTAGGAACTGACTTCCTTGAGTGTTTTGGTTTCTGTATAAGATCGACCTGCCTCTGATCACAGCTCTCAAGTGACTCAATTGACAAGTCTTTATTGACTTTCAAATAGCTGAAAATATAGATCCTTGTCTGAATTATGGAGTGTGGTTCCTTCTTTTGGTATTAGGAATATAACTTAACTGGTCATATATAATGTAACTGGTAATATAATTTAAGTGGTCACGATGGGCCAGAACATGACAGAGGAGAACATAGGACNTTCTTAGCAAATCTTTCCTTGCTTTTATTGGCAATGCTTCTGTTTTGGCAGCAACCTGTCAAGTTTAGAGCTGGCAACCACAGTTTTTTCGCATTCTCAGATGAAATGTAGGCAACATGTTTTCTATGAAAACACCCTTCCTACTCTTCATTAGTGCTTCCAACTTTATTGTTCTTGGTACAGAAAGCAAACATTGGTAGCTTTCTCTCTCCCAACACTGTAACTTGAATGGAACAGGGCTGAACTGACATGAAGTTTTTGACTGAGAAAAAATGTTCAGTGAAGAAACAACAATCAAAGTCCCACTTAGCAAGGCCAGAATGGCTGAGTCTGTTATGCAAGTGCATACCAAGTCTAAGAGTTGTAAGCTGGTTTTGAATGAACTGCCAGGTCCACACTGTGCCATGCAGAGATACTCGATTCAGAGTACTGGAAATGTTACACTTCACTGCACCGTGTTCCATTCATGTCCCTTGCATCTCTTTCAGCTCCACAAACTGATCCTTAGAAACACATTTCACAGAAAGCAAAGGAGGTCAAGTCCAAGAAGTTGGGTTTCTTTTTCCACTTGGTATAAAAAATGTGGCATACATCTGAAGCATCAACAGGATCAGTATACTCTTTGATTGAGAAATGAGCTTGTCCCTACAATCTTTGTTTAAAACCCATCTGGCTCCCTGTGCATCTCACAAATTATTTAAAATCCAAATCCCTGTAGGGACTTTATTTTATCCTCCTAGATCTCTGTTGTCCTAATGTGTCTACCCTTGCTGTGAGTTTTCTACCTTTGGTCCCCTCCTTGCAGGAATGTTGCCAGCCCAGTCTTTGCAAAAAGACCTGGGATAGTGGCAGTCCATTTCACAGCTGTAGCTGAAAAAAGATCTCATAACATCTTCCAGCAGTGCTGCTGACTCTCTGGGCATCTCACAGAGCTTACAAAAATCAACTTTGCTCACAGCCTCCATTTACCTAAGACTCCTAAAACTGACTTTTGAATTCTTGCTCCACTCTAGCCCCTAGGGCATCTGGTAATTTAGGGTGAGATTCAGTTCCCCATACTAACACATGAGGATTTAAAAAATAAACTGGGAGGGCATCAAGGAAGTTAATCTCTACTGAGAAGCTTGGAACCCTTTCTCTTGCCCACCCTGGGGTTAGGATGGATATCCCAGCCCCAGTGAAGAGCAACGCAGCTGTTCACACTTGTGCTTCCTTTATCCCTCCAAATGGAGCCTTTGCCCCCTCGACACAACGCACTTCAGTGACTGCAATCATTAAAGGCGTTGGAAATAGGGTCTGAGACTTATGCAAACTCCTGCCTCAGGTGTTGTGACCAACGAACCGATCAAAAATGCCAGCTCCTCTTAGAATGCCATCCCTGAATTCATACCCCACGGCAGATCTGTCACACAGTAGCCAAACATGTTAATACAGCTGAAACCTTTAGGTACACTTGTACCCTCAAAACTCAGTGGAGTTGCTGTCATTCTCCAACTGTTCAGTGGCCTAGATGAAATTAGTTAGAAGTCTAAGTGCAGCTGCTAATAAAGACACTGTATTTCCACCTCAGAAAAAAGCACTAGCTCCCTTTGCTACCAGATGTCCTCCTTGGCAGTTTGAGTCAATGAGGAGCTAAGTGATGGAGAATGAACCCAGTCTCCAAGAGGAGTCCTCAGGCCCTGAATGTCAGTCGTGGAAACTGAAGAAGGGAAGTTCTCTCTTACTGCTCACTACTGGGGCTTGGAGCTGATGTCAGTTCCTACTGATGTTGTTTGTCACCAGAATCTAATAAAGTTGCTTGTGTAAACTGTCCCCTGCTCAGGAAACTTCTTTCCTTGGCTCCACACAGGTCTCCTGGGGATCAGTCTGGGGTGGATCAGCAGAGCAATCCCATCAAGAATTGCAGGGTCTGAGGCCAACTGACAAGTACAGCTTGTGGATAACCAGATTTTGGGGGGAAGAAATGTGTATCCTACCTTCTCTGCCTGCTTGTTACGACCAGAAAGAATTAGACTGGGAAACCAAACTCAGCCGGATGGATTGTTCTCACAGGCCTGAGTTCCCACAGAAGGAGGAAATCGAGCAGGAACATTGCCTGCAACCTCTTCTGAGTAGTCTGTAGATAAGAAAGGCTCTGCATGGCTTGAATTCAGCATCACTGTCACCTTTAGCAGCAAAAGTGCTCTCCAGCTTTTACTTCATTTATATAAACAGTCCTAAATCAGATTGCTCCAAACGGCAAGCTCTGGACTGAAAGAAGCGCTTTGGGAGCTGGTTACAGAAAATCACACATCTGAGAACCTTTTATGCACTTTTGCCCTGCATTTCCAGCTGAGGAGCATTTGCAGGTCGTTCTTCCTCTGTGCAGGGTCCCAAAAGAATAGCAGATGTAACAAAGTAGACAATCTCAGAGAGTTGGGGCTGTTCAGCCTGGAGAGGAAAACGCTTTGGGGAGACCTTTAGAGCACCTTCCAGTACCTGATGAAGGGGCCTAAGAGAGCTGGAGAGGGTCTTTTCACAAGGGCATGCAGTGAAAAGCCAAGGAAGAATGGCTTTAGACTGAAAGAAGAGAGATTTAGATTGGATATTAGGAAGAAATTCTGTACTCTCAGGGTGGTGAGGCACAGGAACAGCTTGCCCAGAGGAGCTGTGGATGCCCTATCCATGGAAGTTTTCAAGGTCAGGTTGGGTGAAGCTCTGAGCGCTCTGGTCTAGTGGAAGATCATGACGGGGGGCTTGGAACTAGGCAATCTCTAAGGTCCTTTCCAACCCAAACCATTCTAGGACTCAGTGAAAGTTTACAGAACTACAAGTGGCATGGAAGATGCAAAATCTCCTCCAGTTTCACCAAATGCAGAACAAGGCATTGGCAGGTGGCAGGTCTCAGGATAACAGGAGGTCCTCTTTCAAAGAACATGCAGTTACACAGTGGAAATCCTTGCTACAAGACACAGTGAACAAAAGAGTGGGCAGGACTTCCAAAGGGGACTGGACAATGGAAGAGAACGTATCCAGACCTACTAGTCATGAAGGCATCAGCTGTGGCTGAACCAGCCACACATTGCAAGAAGACTGGGAAAGGGGCCTGGGGAATCTTGGAGTATACTTTCCACCTTCCCTATAGTCTCCCCTTGATACCTGCAACTCGTCAGTGGTAGAGACAGGACTGATCTTCGTTGAGACGCACTACAGCTACTTCTATATGAGGTGCGTACTAATGACACTGGCAAGGGTCAATGGGACTAGTCGGGTCTTAGAATGAGCTCATTTCAAAGTCAGACAGCCCACCGTGGACAGCATAGGTAGAGTGGGCTTTTCCTGTGGCCATAAAACACTTATAGGAACTGAAGTGCAGACATGCATGGCCTTTGACTCTGGATTGGAGAAAGCATCCAAACCCACCCCCACAGAGCTGTGTAACAGCTTTTACTGAAATCCGCCCAGAACAGCAACATGACGTTTTGGAGAGGCATCCACGTTTCCAACAGACCTATAGAGTAGAGAAGCTGTCCTGGAATGAATGCAGCAGAGTCACCAAGTTTGTTCAGGGAATCACCCATAATTTTTCAGGATAGAAATACTAGTGGAAATAAGATCTCCCTTTCCTTTATCATACAAATCCAGGAGGACCGGAAATGTGGTTGCCTCTTGCTGAATGTATTTTGAATTCCTCTAGAACGCATTGATTCAGAAGATCATGTATTTTTAATGTGGAGAAATCCTTCTCTATTTGGAGGACAAGGGTAACTCTCAGATTTTAGCATCATTTAGGTTTTCTAAAAAGTCTTTGAGTTTGCTACATAAGACTTGGATTCTACCATTTCAGTTTTCTAGAAGGATTTCTTCCATTCAGCCTACGCTAACTGAAGACAAATTTACTTCTGTGCAGTAGCCCAGAGACTTAAAAATGTATAAAACTGCCACACGCATTTACCTCCAGGAATTCAGCTATGTGATTTTTACTTGGGAAGGGTCTCATTCTGCCCTTCTCCTAGGTTTTGCCAACATAAACAAATTTTGCAGCTACTCTGTACCTATTATGGCAANGCCCTCCGCGCCCTCCGCGCCCGCTCCCGGCGCGGCAGCGCTTGGCCGCCCCCTGCCGGCCCCCGCCGGCGCCGCAGCCGCTCTTTGTTCCCGGCGCGCCGGGAGCCTCCGCCAGCTGCTCGCTTATTGATGGGTTTTGTCCCGGCCTGAAAAGAGATTTAGGCATCTTCCTCGGCTCCTGCCGTCTGTTGGGTGGAAGGGTCCCGCCCTCCCGTTTGTTTCACCCGCGTTGGGCCAGAGCTGGGGGTCGGAGGGAGCATCTGACTACAGAGGGGCTCGCTTTTGCCTTCTTCCCATCCTGCTCTTTTTCCCTAAGTGCCAGTTGCCGAGGGTGCCCAGCAGAAGCATGAGAAACGTGGCACCAGGGTAGGTTTAGACTGGATATCAGGAAAGATTTCTTCACTGAAAGGATGGTCAGACATTGGAACAGGCTGCCCAGGTACCTGGAAGTGTTCAAAACCATCTAGAAGTGNCGCTTTGGGGAGACCTTTAGAGCACCTTCCAGTACCTGATGAAGGGGCCTAAGAGAGCTGGAGAGGGTCTTTTCACAAGGGCATGCAGTGAAAAGCCAAGGAAGAATGGCTTTAGACTGAAAGAAGAGAGATTTAGATTGGATATTAGGAAGAAATTCTGTACTCTCAGGGTGGTGAGGCACAGGAACAGCTTGCCCAGAGGAGCTGTGGATGCCCTATCCATGGAAGTTTTCAAGGTCAGGTTGGGTGAAGCTCTGAGCGCTCTGGTCTAGTGGAAGATCATGACGGGGGGCTTGGAACTAGGCAATCTCTAAGGTCCTTTCCAACCCAAACCATTCTAGGACTCAGTGAAAGTTTACAGAACTACAAGTGGCATGGAAGATGCAAAATCTCCTCCAGTTTCACCAAATGCAGAACAAGGCATTGGCAGGTGGCAGGTCTCAGGATAACAGGAGGTCCTCTTTCAAAGAACATGCAGTTACACAGTGGAAATCCTTGCTACAAGACACAGTGAACAAAAGAGTGGGCAGGACTTCCAAAGGGGACTGGACAATGGAAGAGAACGTATCCAGACCTACTAGTCATGAAGGCATCAGCTGTGGCTGAACCAGCCACACATTGCAAGAAGACTGGGAAAGGGGCCTGGGGAATCTTGGAGTATACTTTCCACCTTCCCTATAGTCTCCCCTTGATACCTGCAACTCGTCAGTGGTAGAGACAGGACTGATCTTCGTTGAGACGCACTACAGCTACTTCTATATGAGGTGCGTACTAATGACACTGGCAAGGGTCAATGGGACTAGTCGGGTCTTAGAATGAGCTCATTTCAAAGTCAGACAGCCCACCGTGGACAGCATAGGTAGAGTGGGCTTTTCCTGTGGCCATAAAACACTTATAGGAACTGAAGTGCAGACATGCATGGCCTTTGACTCTGGATTGGAGAAAGCATCCAAACCCACCCCCACAGAGCTGTGTAACAGCTTTTACTGAAATCCGCCCAGAACAGCAACATGACGTTTTGGAGAGGCATCCACGTTTCCAACAGACCTATAGAGTAGAGAAGCTGTCCTGGAATGAATGCAGCAGAGTCACCAAGTTTGTTCAGGGAATCACCCATAATTTTTCAGGATAGAAATACTAGTGGAAATAAGATCTCCCTTTCCTTTATCATACAAATCCAGGAGGACCGGAAATGTGGTTGCCTCTTGCTGAATGTATTTTGAATTCCTCTAGAACGCATTGATTCAGAAGATCATGTATTTTTAATGTGGAGAAATCCTTCTCTATTTGGAGGACAAGGGTAACTCTCAGATTTTAGCATCATTTAGGTTTTCTAAAAAGTCTTTGAGTTTGCTACATAAGACTTGGATTCTACCATTTCAGTTTTCTAGAAGGATTTCTTCCATTCAGCCTACGCTAACTGAAGACAAATTTACTTCTGTGCAGTAGCCCAGAGACTTAAAAATGTATAAAACTGCCACACGCATTTACCTCCAGGAATTCAGCTATGTGATTTTTACTTGGGAAGGGTCTCATTCTGCCCTTCTCCTAGGTTTTGCCAACATAAACAAATTTTGCAGCTACTCTGTACCTATTATGGCAATTTAAAACACCCCAGCAGTCTGGAAAATGTGACCATCATGGCCAAGAGACAATATACTGGTAAGACTGGTACTTATCATGGCCATGTTGAGGAAGTCAACCCTTTGTAGAGCAGCTGCCACTCTCACCTCTGGTAGAAAAATGGTCTTTGGCTTTTGTTGTATATTACAGCTCCACGCTGGTATAGTGTGATGTAGCGATGGGCACAGCGACTAATAGTCATAGCAATTAAGAACTAGATCTTTACAAATCTGAATGGCAAATTTGCATATCTTTTGCCAGAAACATCCGACGAGACTGCTTTCATATTCTGACAAAGATTAATCCAGGCTACGGCATCCAACCCCAGATCTCAGCNAGTGCCAGTTGCCGAGGGTGCCCAGCAGAAGCATGAGAAACGTGGCACCAGGGTAGGTTTAGACTGGATATCAGGAAAGATTTCTTCACTGAAAGGATGGTCAGACATTGGAACAGGCTGCCCAGGTACCTGGAAGTGTTCAAAACCATCTAGAAGTGGCACTTGGGGACATGGCCTTGTGGTGAAGATGGCGGTGCTGGGCTAATGGTTGGACTCAATGATCTTAGAGGTCTTTTCCAACCTTAACAAGTCCATGATGCTATGAAACTGTGCCCTGTGTGTCTTTTTTTTAATCCATAAATGAACTGCGATGTCAGAACACAAGGATGACTTGAAACATCCTTTTTCCTTGGGTAATGGGAAGCATCTGGGATTCTCTTTTTCCACTGCCTAGCTGCATAAGTTTCAAAAGTGTTCTTTGCTGCAAAGCCCAGATTGTGTCACTGTCCCTTCCTGGTATTACTGAGTGAGGGTCTTCCCTTGCAGACATCTTTTACAGATGCTCTACAAGATCACTTTGAGAACTACAGTTCTTTGGAGAAACAAAGTCCTCAAGACCTTTGTGTCTTTGGAACTCTCCCAAGGTGCAAATCTGTTTGCTGGAGAAATGCCCTACTAACCACCTATAAAAAACTTCTTTGTGGAATTCTGGTTATTCACATAATGAGTATCTCCCACCTCCCATGTCTAGAGCTTAATATACAGAATCCCATCATCCATGGCTGCTTCCTCTGTTTTGCGCAGAAGCCTAAGGTACATCTACATGGTTCCTTAGATCATACTTTGGATAGCCCTGAGCTAGTGGCAACCAGAGCCTGGCAGTCCATATAGCACAGTCTGTGCCTGCTCATCAGGTCCAAAAAGCATGGCCTCATCAGACTTTCCATGGTGCTACCACAGTGCTCCTAGGTCTCCAAACGTCAGATAATTTTGACTATTGGCTTCTACCTTATACTCAGCAGCCCTTGCCTGGTGTCTGGCTGTCTTCACACCTTCACCCCTTTTTGAGGGGGTTCCTAAATTATCACACTTCTCTTGCAAGAGCAGGACAGGAACAAAAGCCTTATTTTTCAGTTTGGAGTTGCTGTTGAAAGATAAGTTACTCCTGTGGTAACCTGCAGCAGTGGTGATTAAGAAATTTAATGGGGGGTCAAACATACTAAGCAGAATTCCAGTGCTGCACTACATGGCACACCTGGGATAAAAATAGCTGCTGATATGCATGAGGTTATCCTTACTTTTTGCATTTTGAGGGAATTGTGAAAAAGCTATCACTTGCCGAATGCTCCCTCTGCCTCCAAATCCAGAGTGCTGTTGTCTCTGCCAGACAAACCACCTGTAAGTGCTTCTGCTTACTTCTGTGGGATCTTCCCCAGTCTCCAGAGCAAGAGACATGGTCCAAATAAGTCTTTTGCATGCTGGTGGTATGGCAGAGAATGAATGGTGTAAATGTCAAGATTATGAGCAGTACTGCAGCCAAATGATGACTGCTTGGAAAGAAAAGAGCCTACAGAGAACACATGGGTTCTCTCAAAGGCAGTGTGGCTCAACTGTTCAAGAGAGCCATTTAGAGGTACAAGCATTCACCTTTATGTTCAACGTTGTTATCTCTGTCCCAGTCACTGCTGGGAGGCCACTGAGGCCAATCCTGCTTCTAAAGACTACCCTGTTTTTGCTTTTTTTTTTTTTTNAGTGAAAGTTTACAGAACTACAAGTGGCATGGAAGATGCAAAATCTCCTCCAGTTTCACCAAATGCAGAACAAGGCATTGGCAGGTGGCAGGTCTCAGGATAACAGGAGGTCCTCTTTCAAAGAACATGCAGTTACACAGTGGAAATCCTTGCTACAAGACACAGTGAACAAAAGAGTGGGCAGGACTTCCAAAGGGGACTGGACAATGGAAGAGAACGTATCCAGACCTACTAGTCATGAAGGCATCAGCTGTGGCTGAACCAGCCACACATTGCAAGAAGACTGGGAAAGGGGCCTGGGGAATCTTGGAGTATACTTTCCACCTTCCCTATAGTCTCCCCTTGATACCTGCAACTCGTCAGTGGTAGAGACAGGACTGATCTTCGTTGAGACGCACTACAGCTACTTCTATATGAGGTGCGTACTAATGACACTGGCAAGGGTCAATGGGACTAGTCGGGTCTTAGAATGAGCTCATTTCAAAGTCAGACAGCCCACCGTGGACAGCATAGGTAGAGTGGGCTTTTCCTGTGGCCATAAAACACTTATAGGAACTGAAGTGCAGACATGCATGGCCTTTGACTCTGGATTGGAGAAAGCATCCAAACCCACCCCCACAGAGCTGTGTAACAGCTTTTACTGAAATCCGCCCAGAACAGCAACATGACGTTTTGGAGAGGCATCCACGTTTCCAACAGACCTATAGAGTAGAGAAGCTGTCCTGGAATGAATGCAGCAGAGTCACCAAGTTTGTTCAGGGAATCACCCATAATTTTTCAGGATAGAAATACTAGTGGAAATAAGATCTCCCTTTCCTTTATCATACAAATCCAGGAGGACCGGAAATGTGGTTGCCTCTTGCTGAATGTATTTTGAATTCCTCTAGAACGCATTGATTCAGAAGATCATGTATTTTTAATGTGGAGAAATCCTTCTCTATTTGGAGGACAAGGGTAACTCTCAGATTTTAGCATCATTTAGGTTTTCTAAAAAGTCTTTGAGTTTGCTACATAAGACTTGGATTCTACCATTTCAGTTTTCTAGAAGGATTTCTTCCATTCAGCCTACGCTAACTGAAGACAAATTTACTTCTGTGCAGTAGCCCAGAGACTTAAAAATGTATAAAACTGCCACACGCATTTACCTCCAGGAATTCAGCTATGTGATTTTTACTTGGGAAGGGTCTCATTCTGCCCTTCTCCTAGGTTTTGCCAACATAAACAAATTTTGCAGCTACTCTGTACCTATTATGGCAATTTAAAACACCCCAGCAGTCTGGAAAATGTGACCATCATGGCCAAGAGACAATATACTGGTAAGACTGGTACTTATCATGGCCATGTTGAGGAAGTCAACCCTTTGTAGAGCAGCTGCCACTCTCACCTCTGGTAGAAAAATGGTCTTTGGCTTTTGTTGTATATTACAGCTCCACGCTGGTATAGTGTGATGTAGCGATGGGCACAGCGACTAATAGTCATAGCAATTAAGAACTAGATCTTTACAAATCTGAATGGCAAATTTGCATATCTTTTGCCAGAAACATCCGACGAAACTGCTTTCATATTCTGACAAAGATTAATCCAGGCTACAGCATCCAACCCCAGATCTCAGCCGTGCCTTATTTAAATAGCACATTTAAGCAGCAAGATGTGCAAGTTGCTGTCATGCCCTATGCTTCAGGAGGCGCGCCAAGAGGGCTGATGCTCGAGTGCCGCCCCGCACAAGCGGCCTGCACGGCCCGAACCCGCCCGCCCCGCAGCCCCGCGCAGCGCCCCGCGCCCCTCCG
>VYZR01086362.1:13243-25155 GCA_013400675.1 Oxylabes madagascariensis
CCGGTCCCGCTGGGGGGGCCCTGGGGGCCATCCCTCTTTTTAAAGGCTCCCCTTTTTTTTTTTTTTTTTTTTTTTTTTTTTTTTATGTCCAAGATTTTAGTATGTTTAAGCACAGAGGTGTGCTTCATAAACTCCTTTGCTCAACCTGAAACCCCTGACAATGTTTGTGATGAAAGCAGAGCTCCCACCCCAGGATGGACACTGCAGACAATGTCCAAGTGATGGGAAACTGAGCAGGATTGAGAGTTACAGAGGCTGCTGGCCAAGAAGGTGTTGGTCACAGATGTGCACTTTGGGGCGTGACCAGGGGAGACATCCTGAGAGCAACTATCCAGTGCCAGAGATACATGATATGTGAGCACGCTCAGATTTCTCAGGAACCTGAACTGGATCTGTTTTGCAACAGACAACTGTCCATCTAGGAAGGGATAAGGGATCAGCTTTTAACATCATTCGCAGTTCAGACAGAAATTCAGTATCCCCAAGCCTCATCTAAAATTGAAAAGTGCCTCCAAAGGAATTGTTTGTTGCTTTGTTTGCAAAAAGTGCAAACAACACATCAGAGAAGCAAAAATGCCTTGGTGGATTGTTTGGCTGCACACTTAGTCAGGGTATATTGTAATGAGCCATATGCTAGCTTTGCATAGTATTATGGGGTAAGCCAGCTGCAACGAGCAGCTGATTAGTCTGGTTGGAAAAAATCTTCATTTTCCGTAACAGGGGGCCAGCAAAGGCAAGCATTCTGGCAGATACTGTCAACCCTCTGCTCCTGTCATCGTGCTGTGGACCAGATGAAGTTAAGAGATCAAGAGAACCTCTGCTTTATTTTCATCCTAAAGGAGGGACTCCTTCTTAGCCCTGGGCTTGTTTAATAGTAATGTGTTTTATGAACCACAACCCTTTTATATCCTTGTGGAAGAGATTTCCATCACTCTTCCCACAGCTGCCATTCTCACTGCCGCAGTCAGACCTCAGTCTTCTGCCATTCAGTCTTCAGCATTCAGCTCAGCTGATGTGGTGGAAACCTCCTGTGAGGCAGGGGGGTGGTGGCCACAAGGGGATGGGAACCTGATGAAGTGCAAGATCACAAAAGTGGCAACAGGACTGCAAATGTCCTTTCTAGCCCAAATACCATCTCTTGCTATGGCCAAAAGCTAATGCCTACAAGAGAGGGTAAATATTTCCTTCAGATATCAGCTTTGAACAATTTGTCTCCAGGGGACTTTTCAGAATCAGAGGTGTTTCCTTTTTAAGATAAACCTCAGAGGAATTTTGTACTTGTTAGTACTTGTTGGTCCTTCACTTGAACCCACTTATCTTCTGTCATCTACAGCAGCCTAGCTACAGAGTTTCATATCTAACCACAATGTCCACTCATGGATGACCTGAAACTTCCTCCAACAGGAACAGAACTTCTTTAGACCTCATCTCTGCCAATTGCTGAATCAACAATTTGTGTGGACACCTTTGAATGGGTAAGAAATCCCCAGCCAGAAGATGGGAACATCAAAAGTTCTTTTAAGATTTTTTTTTTTAACTACTATTGCTGCTTGTGTTTCCAAAGAAAAATTACTGGCCATTATCAGAATCTACTACAAATGAATATAGCAAATCTGAAAACACAACATCAGTGAACCAAGAATGTGTTTTTAACTCTAAAGCTCTAAGATAACCAATTTCACTTATTTGTTTGGTGTTTTGTTTTTGATGGGTTTTGTTTGTTCATTTGTTTCCCAGATAGGAACATAGCTTAGGGTTATCCCTTTGCACCTACATGTATCTAGTACTTTGAATGCACTGGGTCATCATTACATACAGATAGAAAAGGGCAGAATGTATCTGGAACTATTATTTCAGAAAGGCTGAAAATGAAGCCACACAGCTGTCTCAGTTTTGGGTTGCCCAGATGAATTTAATGTGTAAGCCTCTAATGGCAACAAACCCATGAAGCAGTAGTAACAGAGCAAGGGTTGGGAGCGATGTGGAAAAACCTACGGGGCACCACATTTATGGCTGAGTAAGAAGCCTGATTTACTCTCATTAAAAGAAAAAATCCCCACAGACAGGATTATTAAGAGTATTCTTATTTGACGTGGTTTTTAATGAGGAGGAGGAGGGGGAAAATTGTACGTTAGTAAACTTCACAGACAATAGTTCTCTGGGAAGACCTGAGGGCTCCAGCAAAGATAGATCATTGGCTAAGCGGAGTGCAGTGCTATTGTTGACTGAAACCTCTACACTTTGCATGCAATCCTCTCCAAAACCACTGACCTCCAAAGCCACTGTCCCAGTGGCTTTCCATTGCCAGTGAGTTTTTTTTAACTTGTCCCCATTACCTCTTGTCCTGTTGGAAAGCAGCACTGAGAAGAGCCTGGGCTCCTCCTCTTCATTCCTTTCCATCAGGTTATTTACACACATTGTGAAGTTCTTCCCTGAGCCTTCTTAGCTTTAGGCTAGACAGTCCCAGCTCTTAGCCTTTCCTCACACAACAGATGCTCCAGTCCCTTAATCACCTTCATGGTTCTCTGATGGACTCAGTTTGGGAAGCAACACAAAAGGAGACAGCTCCATGACAGCTGGACAGCCTCCAGGCGCAGGGCATTGTGCGCGGTGTTGATATGTGTAAGGCCAAGGCTGTAACTTCACTATGGTCAGGACTGGAAGCTGCGGGAGTCAGAAGTGTTATCTCAGCAGAGGCGTGGCAGGAGCAGAGCAGAAGCATCATCTGGAAGGCAGCACCCCATGGAGGTGAATACAGAAAGCTGACAGTTCTCAATTGCTGCCCATACAGCAGGCAGAGCCTGGAGCTTGGGTGGCTGTAAGCAAGCAGGTAGCATAGGGAGGAAAACCCCCAGGCAGGAGTGCTGGAGGTCTCAAGTGAGACAGAAATAAGAAATGCCTGGGGAATGCAGGGTGCAACTTGGGAGGCAGTACAACCCTGACAGGGAGCCACGCACCGGCTCCTTCCCAAGGGTCTGTTCACCTTTGCTCAAGAGTCAAGGGGGAGCTGGGTGTTGGTGGTAAAGCTCCCTGTTGCTGGACAAGCTGGAATAAAGCTGTGGTTGCCACGGAGTGTGGCTGAACTGGCAAGAGTGGGAAGGATGCAGGGGAGATGAGTGCAGAGCTCCCAAACACAAGGACATGTCCTCCCCATCTTAGCTGAGCAATAAAATGAGACAAGTGCAGTTGGGTGAGCAGCAGAAAGGTCCTGACATTTCAGAAATCCTTTGCTGTTTTGCCTTTAATCAATCCGTACTAAGCCTCAAATACGAAAAGAAGTGCTTAGAGCAAAGGTGAATTTCATTTTAAGAGTAAATTGCTTTGATGATTGTCGATTTGCCAAGACTTTTTCAGCACAGAAATGGTATTATTTCCCAGGCTTCTGGCATGGTCCTAAAGGTCACAGCTCACAACAACTCTCTTCTTTTCTATTGTTCATACAATGAAAGCTACAAGCATAAAGATGTTGCTGCTGCTTCTCGGTACCACTAGGTAAAAAAAGTCTCAACAATCTAAGTTGTTTCATGTTCCTGGAGCTTTATTGTAAAGGTGTAATGAAAACGGACCACGAAAAGCTCATTGCCATTTTGCAAGATGACTATTTCACTTGTGTTTATCTCCCTTCCCTTCTCTATGCAGTAGAGTTCATGCTCCTTCCCAAACCAGTCCCGTTACTTCTACGTCAGAACTTCTGCTCCATGTTCACAATGAAGGCTGTCAAAATTCTTTTCATAAAATACACTACAACTACAGTTTTGTGGAGACTGGTGTAATGGAGAGAGGCATGTCCTCACCAGGCATTAAATCAAGAACAGCAAGGTTTGTGTGGGTCCAGAACTGACCTCTAGGGGCACCAACACAATAGCCTGATGTCAGATTCGGCTTTTTTTGTTTTGTTTTGTTTTGTTTTGTTTTCCCCCAACTATCGGCAGGTAGGCTATGAAGTAACATTACAGAATAATCCACAGCTGAGGTGTTGTCAGCATTTTGGGGTCCGCAGTGCACTGACGGATCTCAAGCAGCGTGCACTGTGTGCGTACAGCTTCCCAGGCCCCGTTCAGGACGGCGCAAACCCGCGGGGCGCACACCGTGACTCCACCGTGCTTTGCTGGATGAAACTGGACGATGGGAGCCCAGCTGCTGCATGGACAATGCCATAAAACCCGAACGCCTCGCCACCATGGACCCAGCGGCTGCCCTGGTCTAACCGAGGCTCCAGAGGCAACACCTCCGTGCCCTTTCCCCTTCCCAAGAGCAGTGCCCAGGTGTACCTCAGGAGGCACATCCCCCTGCACCTGGCACCCACCTCCCCAGCGCCGAGCCCGCTCCCCGTGCGGGGCCCGGCCGAGGCCCCTGGGCGCTGCGGCCCTGCCAGCGCTCCCACACGGCCCCTCAGCCCGCACAGCGCCCCACACGCCCCATCCCGAGCCAGGGAATCCCGGACCCTGCGCCTGCGCTGAGGCCGAGCGCGTTTCCGCTTCCCCGCCGGCCGCCCGGGAAGGAGGGAGGCGGCCGCGTCCCGGCGGCTCTCCCCGGAGCCTGCGCAAGAGCGCAGCATCGCGCCTCCCGCCCTTCCCTCCTCCTCCCGCTCCTCCTCTCCCTCCCTCTCCTTCTGCTCCAGCTCCGCCAGGGCCCGGCCGCCGCTCCGCGCCCCGCCCCGCCCGGGATGCGCTGCTCGGCGGCCGCTCGTAGGAGCTGCGCGGCGGGCGGGGAGCGGGATGGAGGTGGAGGAGGCGTTCCCGCTGGTGGGGCAGATGGGCCCTTACCAGGTGTACCTGTGCGTCCTGCTGGCCGTGCTCCTCCAGGTGAGAGGCCGCCCTTCTCGCCCGCTCCTGTCCCCAGGGGGAAGCGGTGCCGGGAGGGGGATGCTCTGGGTGCGGTGGACAGCTGTCCCCAGAGCGTTGGGTGTGTGTCCCTGGGGCGGTGAGTGCTGCCCGGTGCGAAGGCTGGTGTGGGAGGGCTCCTGCTGAGGGCTGCTGGTGGCACTAACAAGCCTTCCCCTCTGGGTCTGTCCTGCAGCAGCGTGCTGCGCTCCTGGGACACAGGTGACCTGTGCCCAAAGGCAGCGCTCGGCTCTGCGGAGCGAATTTGGGGCGAGCAGCTGATGCTCTCTGTGCCGCATTGCCTGAGCGGTCACACCTTGTGTCACTCGTGGAGCACATTAGGAGCTGGTCAGACGAAGGGCTGGCTGAGGTTAAATTGAGGTTTCCGTGACCTGGACTGGAAGACGTGGACTTCTGTAAGAGGCTCTGCTGGGAATCCTGCACAATCTAGAGTTAATGGCTAGACTGGGAATTTCTAGGTTGCATGTGGCTTGATGGTCACTGATAAAGTGACAGGTGGCCACTGATACCTCTGTGTGCAGAAGCTCTCATGTAACCAGCTGACAGGTGATGACTGCTTATGGTGCTTTGATTTGCCCCGACTTATCTTGTAGAATACAAGGGCAGTGCCTCTCCAGGTATTTGGTTGAGGCCTTACATTTTGGGTAGTCAGGTTTGTGAGATACAAAGCTGGAACTCTCTCAAGTTTTGTGATAAAAGTGGAGTCCAAAACAACAGTAGAATGCTAGAAGGGAACACTCTCCCAGTGCTCTAGAAGGGACAGACTCTCTGGAGAGAGAGTTTCAGAGACTTCACGAGCAAGTGACGTGCTCTGCAGCCATGGTTGTCGCTTTTCAATTTTGCTTCATCTTTGTGCATATTCCTGTGAGGACAGGGAAGGAAGACAAGAATAATACGTGTACTGTCACAGTCAGGTGTAGGACTGAAGTATGGTTTGAATGTGACAGAAGTCTGTTTTACCCCATGTTAGCATCAAAAACTTCGTTGTCATGAATTCAGCTAGGCTGACAAGTGCTGGGTTATTTCCACTGTGGAAATTTAATAATTGCAGGAAGGAAGAGGGGAACTTAAATGTCCTCCCTCCCCTGCTGACCCATATTTTGTACTAATCAAGAACTTCCAGTTATGAGCTGTGAGACTGAAGATGTCTTCTCCTGGCAACTCCTACTTCCCCTAGACTGACTGAAATATTAAGAAGCTTATGAGATGATCAAAGAAAATTCAGATGCCCAGTCCTGTCCCAGCCCAACTCTATACTTGGTTGCAAAGTTATGATGATAAACAGAAAAAGCTTTGTAGATTTCTATTTCCTTGTACTGTTTTTTCTCTTTTTTATATACTGATTTAGCTGATTAATTCCTTAAAATTAGACATTGCTTGTTCTGCTGGCCAGCTGGCTAGAAAATGTATATGTTCACTGAAGATTAAGAATTAAGGAAGCAATGGTTACTTCTTCTTCCAGTGCTGGTCTTGTTCTGGGAGGAACTGCAAACCCTGACAAGTGCTCTGTGTTTCCAGAACTTTTGGTATGGGTCATCTGTTCTGTAATGTTTATGTTAGTTTGTTTTGTTTTTAATGGATTAACTTGCATTTCTCATGGAAGAAGTAAACAGAAGGATCTTTGCAAATCCTGGAACTAATTCAGAATAACTAAAAAAGAAATGATAACAGGTTTGCAGGTCTGCTTTTTTTCTTCTCATGTTATCTTTAATTCTTGAACTGTACCAATGAGTATCATCCTCCGACTGGTAGATTTTCTTTACTTCAGGTCATGCAGGCGCAGGAGTCTGTAAGGAGTTTAGATGTGAAGCTGGTTGCCTTTCAGTTCATGAGTAGATGTGGACTTATTCAGCTGGTTCCTGCTTGGGTGGTTGATTGCTTTTTGTGTTCCTTTATTGGTGCCAAGTTACATAATGTGTCACTGGGATGTGCAAGAGCAAGACTGAAGGCAGGTTCCACGACTGGTGTTAGTCTTTTGTCTGGTTTATCATCAACCTTTGGAGGGTGGACCCAAAGGTAAGTAATGTATCTTGTG
Organism: Oxylabes madagascariensis; assembly: GCA_013400675.1. Lineage (NCBI taxonomy): Eukaryota > Metazoa > Chordata > Aves > Passeriformes > Timaliidae > Oxylabes > Oxylabes madagascariensis. The sequence goes on from VYZR01086362.1 coordinate 20,123, forward strand.
TGTTTGATGTAGAATGTAGATCTAGGTAATTGTGGGCTCCTGTAGTAGATTAAGATGCAGCATATGGCAGCAGAATGAGAACTGCTGGTAGTCTAGATCACTGGCTGTGCCATAATTATTCCATTTTATTGCTGGTTTCCCTGTCCCTTCCCTCAGTTGGCCTATATTTTTGTGTTGGCCTGTTGGTATGAAAAATATTTCTACATTCTTAAAGATAAGAATACCCGATGTGTGAAAAATGTTTGTCTGCTGTGTCAAGTCCCTTCATCTTTGTTGCCAATATCCAGAACGTAAGACTCTGTGCTTTCCCTTCCCAGTAAGATTCCCAGCAGGTGCTCTTTCTTTTCTTGGAGGCTTTTATGCTTTTCCATCTCTGCATGTAACTAATCTCTGAGTTTCCTACTTTATAAGTACTTTCCTTCATTCTAGTGGTTTTTTTTTAATAAAAATTTCTACAGTAAGCTCCTTCCACCATGTAGCCTTAGTGATAGGCTAGTGTATCTGATCTCTGAGTTCTAATTACAAACATAGTTTAGCTCACTGACCTTCTTTGAGTCAAGCTCTACCAAGCACTTCTGTCTGTAGGGGTGAGACTTTCCACGAGTCGGTTTTCAGGTGCACTTGAGTGAACTGGTTCTTGATATGTGGAAGGAGCTTCCTGACATTCTGGCAAAAACCTCCAGGTTGCTTGTAATTAGAAAAATGTTTTTTGTGTTACCAGTGTAAAACTAGATTACGCATAAGTCTTGTGGGCTCCTTCTTTCATCTTCCCTGATTTCTATTATTCCTCTGCTACCTGCTGCTGTTATTCATTAACCTGCTGAGCTGTTACTGTATCAAGGTATGCCTGGCTTATTCACTAACAATTTAATAGGAATTCGGAAGATTTTTAGTTGTGTTCTGGAGCAATGGCTGATAACTTCATAATGGACTGACTACAGCTAATGTAGAAAACTGTTTTTTGCAAATTACATGGAATTACAGAAAGACCGGACTTACCTGAAGAATGTGAAGATTGACTAATGATGTGAAATACGGGTTGGATTAGTCTTGCATTTCTAGTATGTAAAAGAAAGTGAGGAAGAAACAAAGGGAGCTGATAACTCTTAAAATACTTAGGACTTTATTTTGAGCTAAAGTAAGAACTTGATACCTGTTCATTACTGGAAAGGTTGTCGCAACCTTTTGAAATTATATGGAAGTATTATTACAGAATACTCTTCTGGTGTTTAGTGTGTGTAGCAACATGAGACAAAATTCCACGCCTTGATCAGATGCTTGAGGGCATACAAGCATACTTAAAAATAAAAAGTTTCATTGTCTCTTGTGGTTCAACATATGTGGTTGAACAAGTCTGGCCTGTGCCAGTGAATCGGAGCTACAGGATTGCCCAAGCCCAAACTGAGAATGGACATGTGCTCTTACTGTATCTCTACTGAAAGGCTTTAAAAAACAAGGTAAAACTTAAAAGGGAGTTCTTGTTTGCACAGCTGAAAAATGCTTTGCTTTAAGTTGAGTAATGTGCTTTGCACAGTAATATGGATAATTACCAAGGGTGGTTTGTTCCCATCCGTCTTAGGAACCCATTACTAACTGAAAGGAGGATGTAAAAACAGTTAAGATAGTTACATCAAGTTGCTTGAATTATACCTTTGCCTTAAACTGTTTGTGATGCAGTGCAGCTGTAATGAGTGGTGTTGCTACCATCACATTACTGTTGACAACAATATCATGTATGACTTCTGTCATTACAATATCCCAGTGCAGAAAGATGGTCTTTAATCATCCCATCTGCACAAATGTTTTGAGAGAAAGCACATTCTGGGGCATGTGGCTTAAGTAAGGCAGGCTCATTCCAAGTCTCTAGAAATAATTCAGAAGAAATAGTGTCTGTCTTCAGACAGGATGCAGATGTGAACCCCTGTGTAGCCTTGCTTAACTGTTTCTTGACATTTCTTATCTATGCCCTGTGCATACTGTACCTTTTTGAGTGGCATGATACATCACTCTGTATTTGCAATGACAGTAATGAAATACTTTGTCAGTGAATCTTCTTTTAATACCTACTTTTGCTTGAATCTTTTAAACTTTCTTTGAACCAGCTAGAATTGATCGTACATTAAACAACTTATTCCCAGTCCTTGATGATGTATACTATTTGGACTGTATCTGAATAGGAAGAGCAAAACAAACTGGAAATGTAATGAACAATTTAAAATAACGAAAGGAGAGGAATATTTCACAAATTGCATTACAACTCTGGTATAGTGTGCTGCAGTTGTTCCAGGGACATCATGACAGGTAGAGTGTTTACCCAAAGTTACTTGCACTGTAACTTAGGCATAGCTGAAGTGCAAGTGTCTGTAAGGTAAGTGAGCAAGGTGGCAGATATAAAAAGGATTTTCAGAATTTCTGTGTAATCTTTTTTGAGTTTGGTTACCTCAATGTTTGGGGGTTTTTTTCTGTATGTGGGAGAAGAATGAGTTTTAAGTCTCTCTGATTCTCAATAAAGTAGTTGCAGAATGTGTGTCAGACATGTGCAGCCACTTCCGTGGAGGAGAAGTTTCAAATGTGGCATGAATACAAACATAAAAAGTAGGGTCCCAAATGTTTTTCTTGTGGAAAGCTTTGTATTCCAACATCTTTTTGTGAATTGTATCTTACTCAGAACATGCTTATGCTGAAGGATGGGATTGCTTTCCATGTAAATGTGATGAAGGCGCTTAGAGTACTTGCATCACTGAATATAAATCCTTGTTCTGGTATAGCATACTCCTGTTTGGGAGGACAAATAAATGAGGTGGGTATGAGTATGTAAGCTATTGATGCACAAAGATGTGCTGCTACTCATTTACCTAAGAATATTTCTGTCTGAAAGTTGATGGAACTTCTAAGTGAAGACAAATCCTACCATTTACTTCAATTGGGTGGGGGAAATCTTTCAAGAAAAAAGAAGTAGTTCTTTGTTCATGTGTGACATTTGATTTCAGTGGTGCTGACCAACAATCTTTGGTCTCTTAGTCCTTCTTTCAGATCCATAACTAACTTCCTTAATAGAGACAATCGCCTGCCTTTAATGATACTACATTTATAACCTTAAAAACATGAATGCAGCTGATGCAAACATTGTGGCATTTTCTGCAGAAAACCTGAAAGAACAATGCTGGCCTGTGACATGCCTTACTAGCAGTGGGGTCCTTAACTCTCAGATGTAGTGCAAGAAGCATGAGTTTTGGGAGAGGCACAGAGCAGACATTCTGAAGACTTACCAACAGAGGGAAGGTAGCAGAGTACTCTGCCTGTTAAAAAAACAAACAAACAAACAAATGCAAAAGCAAACCAAAACCCAACTTTCTTATTTTTTTAAAAAAGAAAGGTGACTACATGGTATGTAGAGTGAAGTTGTCAGAAGGAACTTGATCTGGGGCTCTTTAGTGGAGCTGTGGCTGAATGCCTTGATTTTTGCAAAGTCTTTTTTAACAACAGGGAATGGAAGGTGCCTGCAGGCACTGTGTTAATAGTGATTGTCATCTTTGTGTGGGCTGTGGGTAAAACACATGGGGAGATGTTTTCAGATTATTAGTAATAAAGTTGTTATTACATAGAATATTTGGTGCAATGGGATGATATTTGGACTTGGTGGGAGCTGAAGCAATCCCTTCTTCTGCTGTTTGCCTTTCAGCCTGGCAAACAACAATCCATCTAGCCAATCTGTCCTCTGAGCACCCTTGAAGAGCAGTCTGGGAGTTAACAGGTGTAATTCTACTGGGTAGCAAGCACTATGGGTTAAAAATATTTGTATTACGACACATTACCTCCCCTTCCTTCTTTCCTGCCCCTGTGCACTCACAATCTCTAACTTCCCATGTTTTGTAGGCAATAAATTACCTGTGTTTTTCCACTAGCAATAACAAGTCACTCCTCTCTGACACGTCTCCATTTTAGAGGCTCTAAATTCCTTTCCTCTTGGGTGAGAGAATTAGTAGGTGTGTAATTGAACTCCAAATAGTTGTTTCCCGCTTGCATGACATAGTTGCTCTTTATTTCTGACATAGATAAAGTTGTATGTTCTCAAATGTCTTTGTTAACTGGAGTAGTTAGTATAACTCCTTCTTTATGGTAGTGCTTCTTGTGTATTGTTTGCATTAAGCAAAACCTGTTTGCTTTTTCTCAGTGTTAGCCCAGCGGGACTGGAGTCCCTCTGGAGCAATAACATCTGTTTTCTAGGTCTTGTCTGTTTACAGTATGATCTCTGACTAAGTTTGCAGTTTAACCTGGTTAAACATTCCGTTCACCAGGTCATTTTCCTAATCATGGTGGGCTCAGGGTGAAAGGGTGTTAAGAATTTGCCTTAGAAGGCTCGATGAAGATTTTGAGATCCTCATATAAGGAAAGATCAAGAGAGTTGTGTATATAGCTTACAAAACTTTGTGGTGTGATGTTTAGTTACTGGCGTCTTAAAAATATGTACATACCAGAGTTCTTTAATATCTTTCAATTTGTAGACCCCTAACAGACTTCTTCCTGAAGGGGTTATGCCCTTTTACAGTAAATTTAAGAGTGCTGAAACAGTTTTGTAATTCTTAATTATTTTTCTGAGCACTTTTAAGAAATATTTCAGGAAATTATGAGGCCTGTAGGCTGTAAGCTGAAAATCAGTGGTTTAACAAGTTCCACGATGAAACTGGAAGAACATATTTTTTCAGTTCTGGAGTATCATGTTGCTCTGAAATAGTAGTAAACAGAAGACATTTTTCAGTTTAAAAAACTCCGTAAACAAAACACAACCAGATCTAATTGCTTACCTTCAGTCAGGTCCTTAGAATGAATAAATAAATGAAAATAGCTTATACAAATGTCAGCATTGTCTTTTAGTCTGGATACTTAAACAAACACTTTGGAAGTAATCAGTAAATTACCAAGTTAAATGCTTTAGCCAAGAATATGCTTTTCTTACAGTCTTAGCAGAACTGCCTCTCTGAGACCAAGATGCTCACCCAATATTCCTTGGCAGTGTCCCAAAATGTCATGCA
>VYZR01086363.1:0-20844 GCA_013400675.1 Oxylabes madagascariensis
CAGTTTGCACCACAGCAACACAGCAAGTGCTTTGCTCCCTCTCCCAATTACTAAGACTTAGCTCTTGGAATGATACCTCATTGTAGGCAATGATTTTTTGCAAATGTAACAGCTCATCTTATCCATACCTGAAACCCTGAAACTCATCAAGAAGGAAGCACAAAATAGAGAATACATAATGTAGTAGGAGGCATGGCATGTACCTCTTTCTCTGAAACTGCAATGCTAAGGCTTCACAGTTCACACAGTTTCATTTATTGTACTATAGGGGGACTTAGTGCACTAGCAGAAATTTGCTGCAATTCCTTTCATAATCATCAAAAACCTCTTGATATTGGTGTTTTTAACAGGTATATTAGATTTTCTAACCTTTTTCTTATATGGCATCATGGTAATTCTTTCTGCAGGGCTACATACTGAGGAACAGAAGAAGAGTACTACTATTGCTGCTCTTTGGATCATTAAACTCCTGTCTTTTAAAGCAATCAATTCTTGCTGATTCATGTTTAACTTTTCAGAGATGATTATGTGAATTCTTATTACCCATTATTTCATGTGTGTTTTCAACAATCCTGAGTTTTAAGAGGACATCAGTATTACCATAACCTCCCATGGGATACTCATTTGAGGACATTAATTTTGCATGTTCTGTATCACCTACAGCAATCTCAAAATACAGATTGTATTTCAATGGTATGTATCTACCCATGGCAACTGGCCAGTGACTGCATATTTATACCTAATTACCTGTACTGTTTTCAAGTGGAAGAATCACCTAGCACAAGGTACTAAGCAGAAATTTTGAAGGGATTCTGAAGTCAAATAAATAAGTATCTTGGAGTTAGAGAGAAGGCTGCAAACTCTCACAGCTTTCCTAGAAAACTATCTCAAAGCATTCTAGTTGAAATCTTCATTTAACAATCTGTATTTGAGTACTTCTAAGAGACTGGCTGTCTATATTTAAAAATATTCCTGACAACTTTTTTTTTTAAGCTGAAGGTGCTCCAAAGCATCCCTGGCAGAGAGAGCTTATGAACTGCAGTGAACACATAGAGAAATCTTGAGGAGTTCACAGGGCAGGAGAGGGAAAGCTGCTGTGCTGAAGCAGGACATGCAGCTTATTAACCCCTGCACATCCAAAGAGAGTGGGCAGGACTGCCAGTCCCGAGCAATGCACAGCTCTGTATGAACAGGGGTTTAGGACATGCTACTGCCTAACTCAGCTTCCACGCATTGCTGCTGTGTATCTACAACAAAGCTGCTGCCTTCTCCCCATGGAGCATACCCTCAAATGCCCAGGGAAAATTACTGCCCACTATGCAGGCTCATAAGAAAGCTGGGGCTGTGGTTACAGTAGACATTTGCAAGCATGGCTCTCTAAAATATATTAAAAAAAAAAAGAAGTCAGTTAAGTGTGTGCTGTCTTTACTGACAGATTTTCTTTTTCAAATTTTGCTTGAGCTGCACATGGCTCTGTAAAAAGCCATTCTTTTCCAAGCATCCGGGCTTTGACAACCATAGCCCAGATTATAACACTGCACACAATTCAGCCAACACAGAAATTTGTGCTAATGAGGAAATGTGCCACTGAACTGTATCACTTTACATGGGAGAAGCAGGGAGAGAAGGGAAGATGTAGGCAAGGCACCAACTGAAAGAACTCATATCAACAAGCAGGCTAGGCCAGATGGCTCCACAGGCCTGAAGTCCACAAGAGTTTTAAAGATACTCTTCAGCTCAGAAGGTGGAAATGGCCATAACTGCCAGTTTGCTTCCCACGTTCTCCTCAACGGGAGCAGATTGGATGTGAACACAATTGACTGGACTGGTTTGGTAAGTCTTTAAACATCTTTCTAGAGATAAAGAGTCTAACAAGGCACCAAGCTGAAGTAACTCAGCAGCTACACCATCCCAATGACTGTGCACAGATAAGCCAGTTGTGATGCCAGCAATGAGGGAGAAAGTCTCACCATTAATGCAACCATCACCATCCCCCTAAAATTACACTCACCACATCTGATTATCAGAAAGCATTAAGTCATTATGGAAATGCAGACAGAGGTAGAAAGACATAAGGTCCCCACAACTTGTTTTTTTAATTCTGTTTTGGTTTTCACCTTGGCGGAAAAGGACAAAGACTTACGGTCAGGCAACTTTACCAACACAGTATTCGGAAGAAAGGAATTTCATGTTTCATCTAAACCCCTCTGGGCAGAGCTGGCATTAGGCTGAAGTGAAGCATGCCACATGCCTCAATGGGAAAAAAGCAGATGGTGATAATAAGAGGTGGAATATTTCTGCTTCCCATCTCTGAGTGCTCCATTTACTCTTAACTAGCTGCTTCCTGCTCAGTGCAGCAGATACTGCTCCTGCCTGAGCACAGTCAACTGACCTGAAATACTGCAGCAAGTTCATACCATGGGACCACTGGGGTCTGGGTCTTAGTTCCACCAAGCATGAAAATGACCCTAACATCTTTCTGTGTTATTTTAGCTATAGATACAAGTAATAGGAGACATACAATAATTTGATGGAAATAGCCCAATAGTGAGTAATGACTGCAGGAGGAAGGGTGAGCTTTGTGTTCTTAACCTAAAAATGGAACAGTGACATGGTAGTTATGAGCCATTACCAGAGGAAAAAGGGACATATCAAAATCCACACCTGACAACTGAGGTTACTGACATGCCAAACAAGGCAGCCAGTGTCAAATAACCTGAGAACAACCCTGCTGGCACAGGCTTGGCTTAGCCCACAGCAGTGCTCCTACAGGCCACTTAATTCAGGTGAGCAGCGGTGCTTTTGCTAACTGGAGCATGACTGGTAGGAGTCAACGAGCAAAGTTAGGTTGCTTGCACCATCTGTTACCTGTCAGGTTTTCCACAGAGTTTGTTCTAGGGTAGTGTGTAACCAACCAAGCTGGAGGATGGGTCCTTTAGTTAAACACTCAGTTTATGCCAGATGTGCTGGCAGCTCTGTGCTGTGTTTTTTTTTCCCCCTAACTGACAGTTGGGGAAACTTGACAGCATTTTTTACCAGCTGCAGCATTGCAGCTACACAATTTCCCACTCTCAGGGCTGCCAATTTCTCTCCAGTAACCTTCAGAAAGATTACTTTTCTGGAAAAATGATGACGTGAGCCCTGCATACATGTATCCTATCTATCCCTGCTATCCTTTCCTGAATGAGCTGTTTTCAGTTATGTTCCATGCCTACAGGATGAGCATAGGGGTTTGTTGTTAGTGGTCACTCTGACAGAACGTGGTCTCAAAACTCAGCCCTTCCCTTTACTCCGACTTTACTGGGAAGTCCCAAACCAACACTGCACACTGTCTGTTTTACAGCAACCTCCCAGGACCACTGCTGAGCCAGTTCCATGGCTCACTCTCACCTCAAACAGGAACATCCACTCCTGATATCGCATTAAGACTCGAGACACGCTGACCCAGCAGCATGAGGTTTTAGCACAGCTACCATCTTTCTGGGACCCCAGAGCAGGGACCTACACTTTTACTGTTGAGAAATTTAAGTTGCCATCTGATGCAGAGATGAAATTGCAAGACGGAAGGACCTAGTTAACCTTGTGATCGAAGCAGTGTGCCTGCAAAGATGGAATGGAAGATTTGGTGCTAATTTGTATGATTGCTTTCTGGTTTTTCTCCATGCCACCCCATCAGACGTTACTTACTGATAAGCACAAATTTAATTTCGTTGACACTTCAAAATAACCCAAGTGAAAATCGGTTCTTTGCTGCTTTCAAGAAGATCTAACAAGAAGCACAAAACATAGTTAATCCAGAAATTACCTCCTATATTTTCAGGTGAAAATTGCAAGACAAGAAAGAGTATTTGGTCACCTTGCCTGACCCGCCATGGCACATTTCATGCAGCAGCCCCTCACACTCGCCTTGTGCTCTATTTCCACATATGCTGGGCTGAAAGGTCTTGCAGAAATGTGTTCAGCGTCAGGTAACATCAAGAGAGAGAAGCCAATACTTCCAGTGGCAAATCAGCCTCACCGCTGGAGATCTGAGCCTTATTTCTGCTTCACTTTCTCTGGTTTCAGCTTACAGTTATTGATTCTTGTTCTGGCTCTGTCTGATAGATTAAACAGCCATTCCTTGCAGCTAGCACCTTTTCTCACTTTAGGCACTCATACTCCACAAATATTTCACCTCTTGCTCCTCTTTCTGCTAAGTGCAGCACACAGAGCTTCTAGTGTTTAGTTGCATTGAATATTTTTTCATTTGCAGATTACTTTTTGTGGCCTTTTACATACCCCATATTGTAGTCAGGGCCTGCACTCCTCATTGTCAGAAAAAAATGTGGGCACGTGAAATATTTGTTACTGTATTTGTCCTTAGGGTAACTTTGGGCAGTGTAACAAAGGACAAGAGCCATCTCCTAAATAAAATCTATACTCCTAAGAAGAATGGCTGACCTCTCACTCTCATCTGTGCTTCCGCCTTTCCCAGCAACAACTTAGCTCCTCTGTCCCCATCTTCTACAGCTTCTACACATACTCAACATGCACTTCACATATAAATGAGGCTTATTCGAAGACTGGGATGGAGAGCAGTCCATGCAGGAAAAATCAATTATAAGTCTAGGTCTATTTTTGACAGTTTGGTCTTTCACAGAAAATGTTTAATGAGGATATTTTTTATGAAATATAACAAATATGATTCTTTCTACAGCAATTTTGGTTTTTGTATTGTGAATCCTGGCAGGATTTCAGGAATGGCTAGCTATGGCCATGGTGTCAGCTCTTTGTGAGGTGAGGAGTGGCTTGTTCTTCGCTGTCATTACAAGAGCATAATGCAGCATTTGTGTAAGTAGCACAGGAGGAGCAGGGTGTTTATCATTAATGCCCATCAGGCCTCTGCAATGGCTCAGGTGAGAGGACAGTCTGACTCTGCTACCCCCACTGCAGACCAACCAAGCACCCGTGCAAGGAACCCTCGGAGGGTGCTGCTGCGAGGAGGCTCAGCTCACCCACTGCTGTGCTGGTCACAGGGGACATCCAAGCATGGGCATGTCTGAAACGCCCATGTTTGACCCGCAGTGTACCACACTGTTGGAAACGAGCTGCAGCCCCCGAAGATTTTCATTTTGTCCTGAAGCTTACATCCTGTGAAACATGAGCCCCCTAAAACTCACCCCACATGACAGTGACACAGCATGCTTAGGAGAAGGAGGCATCATACTGAAGCAGTAGGCTTTGTACTTGTGCTTATAGGTTTCAGAGAGAGACAGGAAGGGCAGCCCAGGTGTACAGCAGAGTGTAGGGACGTCAGGTAGCCTCTGTGCCCAGGACACCACAGCTACAGGCAAGATCTACGCCAGTGAACAAAGCAAAGGCTGATTGTACTGGCGCAGCCGAAGAACAGTTAACTTTTTTAAAAAGTAAAAGAAACAAACTACTGGAGAGGAGAAGTTGTGTGATATCTTTGAGTGGAGGGCCCAACAGAGCAAACTGCATGAGAAAGGTTAAAGAGAACCAGAGCAGGATCTGAAGAGGCACTGATGACCTCCTGACAGCAGGGAAACAAGCCTCTGCTCCACTGATATCTTGATTATAATGGCAACTTTGACCAAGACAGACTCTCAGTCTCACTTTCACACACATTTAGTGTCTGAAGGAAACACTGATTGCAGAAAGATTTAAAACTGTTCATCCCCTCTCCGACTTCTTCTGTTGAAATTAGCCCCAGGTTCAACAGAGACAATCATGGAGACAACATACAAAATGGAGTAAGGAACACTCTGAGCAAAAATCTAGCAATCAGGATTATGGTGGCAACTTCAGCCAGTAATTAGTAAAATGGAATGTTAATTATTGCTACTCCCCTCTTCCTTTCATCATGGCTCACACAGCTGTTCATAAATTGATAACCATAGAAATGAGCAAGAGCCAAGCCTGGGTAGTTGGTTGGTATTCACATAGTATCAAAAGAACATATTTGCATTCTTTGCCAGAAGAATCAATTTACCTTGATTGATGATTGAACTTCAATAAGTTCTTTAATATTTTGGTCATTAACTGTGATGCCGTAACAGTGTCACCACCAGAGTGCTGTTGTATTCCACACCATGGCTCTTATTAGCTGCACTCTGTAATACGCTTGAACTTCTGAGTCCTTTTAAATATTGATAATCAACATATCTCAAAGACGAGTCTTCAAAACAAAGCTCAGGCTGCCCAGGATGCTTTATGAACACAGTGATTCCTGTCATTGGAGAGGCTGGACAGTGCAGGTAGATGGACAGGGTGCTGCTAAAGGCAGCAAAGGTCTCCTTCTCACTGTTGGTTTTGTCAACAGTTCACTTCCCCCCAGTAACACTGAAGCGTTGCTTCTGACTACAAACCCTGCTCCTGCTTCAAAATGACCTGCAGTAATTTCATTTTCCCTCTTAGTAACATTTCAAAATGAGATCAGCAGTAATACTTGGGCTAAAAGTAGGCAGACCTGAAACAACCTGCCTGATGATAGATATACGTCTAAAGTCAAAGAGCTAGAGGCACTTAAAGGTGCTATAAAAGGAAATAAAAGAAAAAAAAAAAATAGACATTGTTGGTATTTTGCAGTTGAAAAATAAGTGAATGAAAGAAAGAAATAGTAGTTCATGCAAACAGCAAAAAAGAATCTTCAGGGCACCAGGCAGCTCCACATGAGTTACAACAGCAGCCTCAGCACTGGACTCCTGTTCTGTCCAGGCTCTTACGCTGCTGAGCTCTGACACAGGGACTGTCTGCTGTCAAAAAAGAACATGAAACTGTTCCTGCTTCAGATATGAATGTCAGTGATGCAGGAGATCTGTCCCTGCAGAACATCTCCTCTTTGCAGTAGAGCAGCACAGCCCAAGTCTATCAAAGTTGAACCCAGACCTAAAGCCATGGAAGATAGCTCAAGTACACCGCTGCTGGACTGGGGTAACTCACAAGCAAGGTAAATTAGCCCATGCTTATCTCCACACGATCAAAACGAGATCCTTTCTGAGAGCCAGCAGAGCACCTGTGTACTGAGCCACGTCATGTGGTGCAGGTGTATCCTCAGCTTTACAAGGATCCAGCCAGCTCACTTCCAGCCGCACACGAGCATGGCAGGAATATGAAAGACCAAGAGAAAAGCTGATAACATTTCAATGCTGTGTTCAGAGGTGAGACGACTAATGAAACTGAGATAGCAGTGCATCTATTAAAGCCAGGGGACAGTGGGAACCTGCACTCTGCTCCTGCTGCAGGAGAGCTGTCTGCTGGCTGGCTGTTAAGAATTAAAATTGTGCTGTCAACAGTCTAAGTCTCGCATGATTACACACCTTTAAAGCCAATCAGGAAGAAAATAAATTCAGATGTGTGTGGCAGGAGTTGAATAGGGAAAGATACCACAACAAGTTTCCATTACCTTTTAAGAGTTGGTCAAATATTAGTCACTATGAAATCTCTTGACCAAACCAGCAGTACAGTTCAGCCTTTCCAGACATGCAGAAATATAGAACATATGAGCCAGAATCACAGGAGCTTCCCATCTGTGCCAGGCAGTGCAACAAAGCACACTTTGCTTCTCCATTGGCACTGGCAGAGAGCTGATGCACTATCCTCAGCAAAAACACACCCACTGAAGGTGGATCAAGGATTTCCTGGCCTGAGGACCTGCTGCTGAGGTGACTCTCACAAGAGAGCCCCTGCATTGGAGCTGACCTTCCCAGTCCTGGCAGCCTGCTCACAGTAGTCAATGCCTATTGCTATAAGCAAGAAAAAGAAAATTCTCATATTTCATCTGAATTTTCTTCTACCCCTCTGGAACAGTTCTAATTACTCCCCTAACCAAACCTGCAAGAAGCGATTTCTTTTTTTTTTTAATGTCTTATCTGTGGTATTCTTTGATGAAAAAGTAAAGATGCAAAGAAATTCTTACCTTTGCATCTTTTGTTTTAGTATCTCTGCATATTAACAGAATATTCAATGAGCTCTTTTAATACTTCTCAGTGATCTACAAATAATCCTTTGTGGTTCTGAAATGTGGCTACAGGCAGAAAAATGACTGTATCATTTTTTTTAACATAACTGTTCTGTTCCCTGTGTGTAATCAGTCATGTCTGCTAAGTATATTTACAAAAATGAAGCTAAACATCTTCCCATCCTATTGTTTTGCAAAATAAATGTAGCTCTAGGAGAGAAGGCTGGCATCTATTCTGGCTCATACATCATTAATAGAATCACATGCAAAATCCTGAATTGCTGTTTCGCTGAAGTAATATCCCAGTTTTACTCCATTTTTTTACTGAGCCTGCAGTGGTGGTAGCAGAGAGACTACCACCATTCTGAAGTCAAAACCTTTCTTCTTCCCTATCTGGAGTGAAAGATGGAAGTAACAAACATCCCCCGCCCTTCCAAATAAGACGAACTCTGTAGAAATATGACAGTAAAAAAGCAAGCTTTTCTAAAGAGCTGGCATGTATGTTCAAGCAAAATGCTTTAAACAGAGCCAATGGATTTAGGGAGATGCACTCCCAATCCAGACACATCTCCGAGCACACTGACATGACAGTTTCTCTGAAGCAGCTTCCCACCAAGGTGTTCTCACACTGAGGCAGCTGCTGGGGTGACAGCAAGATGGTTCTTGATTCAGCTTATTTTGGCTGAGCCTGTAGGTGACTTCGACCATATTCCCTCCCAGGTGCTGCTGCATTAACTGTATGAGGAATGCACCATGCACTGAAGCTGACAGAGACTTATGGCTCTGAAACAGAGACAGTTACAGCTGCCCATTCTTGCTTCCGTTCTTATTAAGGAAGAAAAAACTGCTGCTGCTCATCCTGTTAGGATCCCTACAGCAATTCCTCAGTCAGCCTGAATGTGCAAATGCCGCCTCTGCTGTGTCCTGCCTGGCCCTCTGAGCTGCACCAAACCCAAGCAGCATACGGAGTGTGCCCTGTCACTGGGCTATAAATTATTCTGGAGAGGTCACCACTGGGTTCCATCTCCTGTATTCCTGTGAAACCCTCTGGACTATCTCTGCAACTCGTGTCCAGTTCTCCTGCAGCTGGTCCCTGGAGAAAATGAGCCTTTCTGTGCCAGGAGGAGGCTCAGCACAGATGCAAAGCCACCGGAAGGGACAAGCTCTGCAGGGCTGTGCTCTGACTGCACAGAGAAGGCAGCCCAACACCAAGGGACCTTCCCAGCAAGGCAGAGCAGCTTCAGTAAGCCACACAAAGCCAAACGTGAGGAGCAAAGATGCAGAGTGAAGAAGTGAGTTTTCAAATGTGCTAACAACAGCAGTGACTTGTTGCCAAACAGAACGGTGATTTATACAGCAAATTTGCTTTTACACAGGCAGACTCAAGCATCTGCACAGACTTTGGCTGAGAACTGGTGGGGGAAAGACCCTTTGGGTCCAGCATGCATATGAGCAGACACATGTGCATGCGTGAGTGTGTGATAGTGAGAAAACAGCTATAATCACAAGTGAAGATTTTATCCCTGATTCTTTCAGTTGAAATCCACCACCACTTATTTTCTTTTTTGGTTGCATCAAACTTGGCATTTTAAAAGCTTGTTTTCTCCTTTGGTGGTTTTTGGGGTTTTTTTCCTTCTTTCTTTCTTTAAACTCAGTGCTATTTTGAATTTGTTTTAAGATGAATGTTGCTTTCATTCCCATCCCTAGTTCCTAGACTGCATTTTTGAGCCTCTGCTGCAATTTCACTACGTTTAGCACTTACTAGGCAATTATCACTGAGTCAGGTAGAATGACAGCATTTTTTCAGTTGAAGCACACAATTCCATATTTCAGTGAGCTGATTTTTAAACTATTTAAATGTTAATAGCATCCACATAATTGTACAGATCAGAATGTCACCAGCTAATCCTTGTGCCTTCCAGCTGACTTCTGTCAGCTGCTCTTTTGCTTTCGTTATCAATGCCAGGATATATTTTTGATCGCAATTATTAAGGTGAAGTCAGAAACACTTTTATTTGTATTCCTAGATGCTTGCATCTTCCTGCTCTTAAATCTCACCAGCCCATCATTTCTTACACTAGCAGAATCTCAAAGTACTGCTAAGGCATCACATGGTGGAATTAGTTTTTACTGCAATCCTCCATTTTCAAAACAACCAGTACATGATTGCTACAGTTCTCAGGGGAAACCAGCTTTAATGTGTGTTCATATTCCCCCTGCATTTCAACTCAAAACATTTTAGAACATCCAAAATACTGGAGTGTGAGACAACAGAGGAATGTCCATTTGGGATCACAGAAAATAAACGACCTTCCTTTGCCTCCTCCCAGGTTTTCCTTTGTATTTGTTAAAATGGAATTTAGACTTAAAAAAAAGTATGAAAATCTTCAGACCACTTCAAGGCAAATATGTGTCTGTTACACCACTTTTGCAGTACAAGCAACTGTTTCAGCAGAAGGGTATGAGCAAATCCTTGTAAGTCCAAGTATCCTGCTGTAATGGGAAATGATGAGGGAAAATGGTTTCAAGGAAAATCTATTACCATTCCCCTGTGATGGCCAAATAAAAGAGTACATGCTATTGCCACTGAGTCACAAGAAAAGTGAAATTAGAGAGAGTTCTGGTAACGTGCAGATTTTGACATGCAGCTCCTCCAAAAGGAAGTGGTACACAGAAATAGTAACTGTCATACAGTCATTTATTAATAGCTAAATCTGTTATACATATGCTCTGTGTAGACAGATTCTCCCACCAACTCAGCCAGCCTGGTCTGTGGGAACGGGGAGGGCAGAGTGGCTCCATCACAAAATAAGCAGATAAAAAAAAACCCCAAGCATGACAGAATCAACACAGGATGGAAACAAGAAAAAGCAACACAGACAAGTCAAGAAAGTGGAAAATCCAGAATGACTTAGTGCTGCCATGAAAGTTGTGGGAACTGAGAAGATTGCTGAACTAAGTAACAGAAAAGTAGATCTGGTAAAAAAGGGAGAATGGAGCTTCATTTAGGATTCAAGTGCTTGAGCTGCTCAGCACTTAAAAAAAAAAAGAAGTATAGGAAAGAAAATTCAGCTTTTAGTTTTAATGCCAGCGTGTTATGGGAATTAGCGAACAAATTTACTATATTAATTGAAATTATTTTAAAATATGTAGAGAGGTAAGTCATCTGAGAATCCAAAAAGCAAAAGAACCTACTGCAAAAAGAAGGAAAAAAGGTGATCCAGGAATCACTGCCCTGTAATGACAACACCGTAACAAGAAATGCAAGTGACAAACCTGCCTATATTGAAGTGCTAGCAGGAATGCAGGACTCATTTGGGATACAAAAACAGCAGGTGAGGAGAAAACCAAGCTTTTCCTTCTGGTTGGATTACACAGTCAACAGAAGAAAAGTGTGCTATAGCCCTTCTTTAAAGTCATCTCAAAACCTGAAGCTGACTGGGATTAAATCCTGGTGGAGATGGCTGAAAACTTACTAAATGTCCATTACTAAAGGGCAAAGATGACTAACACACTACCCCTGAAATTGGTGGTAGGGATAGATCTTATTTAACATTTTAATTAATCTAGGAATAGGGAAATCATTGCTAGTCACACGAGGAAAACCCAAGTGGCCGGTTATAATTACCCACTAACCCACCCAGAGACTAATGGGAGGAGGAGGCATCAGAATCTTCTATGCTTATAACCTACACACCCCTTATATTTTCCTTAGGATTAGAAGACGTTTCAGCCTATATCATATTTTCACTCTGCTTGTTCGGATCACAGCTCTGACTTCCACTGTCAAAATACACTGCAGTGAGAAATGAGGCAGCACACATACCTCACTTCGTGCCTTTAGCTGGCATGTAGCATTGATACAAGGTCTTAAAGAATTCACCATATTGGTCAAACGTCAGGATACAGCAACATTTGTATCTTGGATTTGTGAAGATGCGGGGCTTATTTTTTGATGAAAAGCACCTGTGAATTGCAGGGTTATTGTGCTCCCTTTTGCCATTTCTTGGATAAATGTCATCATTTTTAATGCTACCAATCTTCTTCTATAGCCTGCAGGAAAGATTTTAGAAGGCAAAAAAATGACTTGTAGGTGCTTAATTCCCATTAAAATCTACTGGAGAGATAAGTACCAAACTGCTATTGGAGCCTTTGGGAAAGTCTTCCTCTAAACCATTGTTATCTACCCTTTCAACACCTGAAATAAGTCACTCGTGTAAGATATATTATTAAAACAGGAGATGTTTAAATCTGCAGTGAAATCACTTTGTGGCCTCAGAAGTAGTTTTTTGGCATCCCCGTGCAAGTATGAGACAAGATGCCCTCAAATTCTGCTTCTAAAAAGATCTCTATTTTAGGCAATGTAATGCGAGAAAGAGGATGCGTCATCTATCTGACTCAGCATAATTGCCTCATTTGAAAACTCCACAGCAAGTCTTGACTGGTATTAATGAATAGTTGTATTTGGTTTAGAGATGAAATCCTGTGTACATTTTAAAAAAAAAGACCATGAAAGAACAAAAGAGCTCTGGACAAGAGATCTGCTATTGCCAATATTCTTGTTGGTCGCCTCTCCGGTTTCCAAGGGCCCACTTTTTGCCCTGGATGCATGGGCTCTGGCATGGATGAGGAAGCACTGATGACTTAAAGAGAAGTTGTCAGCTCTCCCATTCCCCATCCATGGGGAATATGCTCTTTGTCAGGGCATTTCTAAAGTGGTTGGTGCTGGGGATCAGATATAAAAAAATGCTAGAAAATGCACTAAAAAGGCATGTCATGCAGTCTGACCTGTGCACCGTCTCTGCACTCCAGGAATCCCTCCCCACTACCTTCATGTTTTTCCCGTGGCACTATTCTTCAACAGAGCTCGATGGTTTGTAAAAGAGGATGCACCACAGGCCCCTTTGACAGACCTGGAGCCCTGTGAAAGAAAGTAATTTTCCACAGTCACCTGAAAGATCTCTTGTGGAGCCATGGATACCCTTAAAATCTCTGGGAACCCAACCCCAGCAGAGACAAACAGGGTTTTGTGTCTCTAGCCATCTGCTGAGTCCGCTGGGGAGACGGCCACTGTGATGGCGACTCTTACACTGCAAAAGGCTGAACCTGCTGGAGCAGTACTGAGGTAACAAGTTCATTTCAGACAGCTAATACAGGGAGATTCACTGCTAACTTTTAATCAGCATCAAGTTAAGACAAATTGGAAGCCATGACCTACAAAGCAAGGCTCTGCAAATCCCCCTGCGAGCCTCCCGAGGATGGCAGCTCTCCCAGTATACAGCCACGATAAACGGATCCTTTTACAAGGTCTAACTCATTTAATCATCCCCTCTGCTTGCATTAACCACTTCCACAAGGGTATCTTTCCTGCATGGATTGCTTAAGTTAGGTCAAAAACCTGGTCTTGTTTTCAAATCCACATTCATGATGAAAGCCTCTAGTCTAAGACTTCTATTCTTCTGAGACCCTTAGAGTTATAAGCACTGTGAATAATTCTTTTGCTTCTTCTCCCAGCCTGCTATAGGGCTGTCTCCCTAAAGCACAAAACACTTTTCCTTGTTGAATTCTCTCCATGTGTCTCCTCTGTACTCATTGAAATAGCCTGACATGATGGGCTGGGTCGAGGCATACAATAACCAGTCTCCCTTTGAGCAAGAAGCTTCTGTTCCCAGCAGAAGGGCTGAACCCTGGGTAATCTATTCACTCCCTACCTGGCAAGGGAAGCAGCAAAATAGTCACTTCTAACTGAAAAACTGTCACAGAAGAAGCAATCTCAGACTTGAGCCTTTAACAATGAACTTTAATTTGAAAATGGCACCAAGCTTTGACCTGAAGTGAACAGCTTCCCTTGATGAGGCAGACAATTAGAGAGGAAGGAGCAACCTCTGAGCCTTCACATTGCAGCCAGCCTGAGCCACTCCTTGGCGGTGGCAAAGACTAAGCTGAGGCTTCACCCCCCTGAGATGATCAACTCCAGGGCAGCCACAGGGCAGAGTTGTGAACCGTTGGAGCCCTGTGAGTACGACAGGTTTTGGGTGGCTCGAAAGGCACATGCAGAATGATTGTACAGCTCCCTGCAAGGCAGGAGCCTGCCTGACTTGCACAAGAGCAAGGCTGGCACCGGCGCGGCGCTGCTTTGTGCCTACATGGGCTGTCTCCCCTCTGACTGCACGTACCCTTGATTTTGGCAGCGTGTCGTCTAACCCTAATGGCCCTTCCTAAATGGAATTTTCAAATGTTTATGTTTTCTCCTTTTCCCCACAGTAATTTTCAGTGCTTTGAATGTTTCAGGGATTCAGCTACATAAGTAGATATCCTAATCTTGTAACAACACACTAGATTACATAATTGCGATTAGGATGGGTAATTACACAGTGCCCATGCGAAGCAGACGGCTTTGACACTCCACATCACAACTGTGTCAAAATATTTTATTTACAGAATACCAGAAGTGGTAACTCCACAGGCTACCATAAAACCTTAAATTTTTTTTTATATCATTATACAAAATAATTAGGAAAGTCCTTCAAGTGCTTTCATTGTGTTTCTATTTTGCTAAGAAAAAACACACTGTTGGGGTTCTCCCTACTACAGAACATTTCAGCAGCAAGCCAGTTTTCACAGCCATAGCAAGAGTGCTCCTGTTTAATCTAGAAATGTTACATATTAGAGACTATTATAATGCTTTCCTGAAATAAAGCTCACAGAAGAAGTAAAAAAAATGACCCATGATAGATATTTTTGTCAAGGTATTTAGCTCTCATTTTGATCTGCTGATGACCTTTTACTTGAGTGAATCACAGCTACATCCGAATGCCAGAGCTTATTCACCAGCTATGAAAACAACCTGGAATTGCATGCAAATTTTATTTTTGTTTTCCCTTATGACCCCAAATTTATACTACTTAGTGTTCCATCACAGAAATGTGTCAAAAATCACACAGACCCGCTGTAAGACAGTGAAGCGCGCAGAAAAAGCTCTCTATTGACAGGAATTACATCAGGTGTTCTTTAAACAGCCAGCATTCCAAGGAAAAATATGAGGTTAAGTAACACTTCAAACTTGACTCAGGAAGCCTAAGGAAGGGTTTAGGCACTGCAGACCTATACTGTGAATGTCACAATATACTTGCTCCACAGAAAAAAACAAAGCAAGTGCTTGGTGACTCCAAATGACCTGACATGGGCTTAACTGTATGTTTATTTCACATATAGAATAGGATAAATTAGTATTTTCCATACAGCTAACCCGGAACTTTGTTAAATAATCATGAAGCTGCATGAATACTGAAATGACAATCCTCTAATCACTGTCACATTCAGAACATCACATGAATTTTTGAATCGACCATAACAAATACACACTAGAGGTTCTCACAGTGAACTGCTATTATGTTAAAATACATTTTTCAAAGGTTTTATGAAGTTTAATTGCATGGGATGAAACATGACACCTAAGCATTTGATTTATTACTAAGCATGACTCTATATTAGCGAGACTGCAGAGCATACAGTGTTGTGGAATTATTTTTACTCTGTCATGACAGATGGAGTCAGCGTTTGGTAAAGACTGCGTGCAAGTGTGCAGACATGCTGCAGGTGGGATCCTCTCTGCTGCCTCCTCCAAGCCAAGCTGTTATACTTGAAAACAGCACATTTCAGATGACGAAGAAATCATCATCTATGTTTTCAAAATGGCAACACAGATTTTAATCTTCTCTGTATGAAAAAAGTCTGCCTTGCCTAGAAAGAATCACAGAGGAGAGACATAAGCCTTCATGATTTGAGGGGATCTATGGAACAACAACCTTTGAGCATTGGTGATAATCCCACCCTACGACAGGTCTACATTGCTCACGCTGCAGTGGTGCACATAACTACCCTGTGGAGGTAGCAGTAGATGCAGCGAGGTGACAGACTGTGATTTCAGCTTTCAGCACACCCATGCTTTGCTTTCTGCCCCTCACCCGCACAGCAGGGGACCCCATTTTATGCTCTGCTCTCTACCTTGCAACAGCACGCCATGGTGCTTCCAATTCTAGAAGATGCACACATTACAAAAGGTAAATGTCCCTGCCCAAGCTGGACAGCACAGCAGTCCCATACCAAGGCAAGACTATGCACTGATTTCCACTTTGTGCCTTTAAAGCTGGCACACTGACAGCAGGGCTGAAGTGCCAGAGCAGCACCCTGCCTGCAGTGGCCCCGAGGAGGAGCCTGGATGTGTCTGCAGGGGCACAGCTCTACTGATGGCTCCCCTTACTAAAGGAGATACCACCCCGCCTTCTGCCATCTCTACAGAGAGGATATTTGGCAGCTGCATTTCAACCAGCTTTTCCGTCTTTCCTACTTATTTCACCCTTGTGAAAGATCCTCCATGACCTCCTCTGCAATGCCCCAGCATGTACTGGGTCACACAGTCCCTAGAGATGGGGTGACCCCAAGTCACCATTTCAAGTAAGCTTTAAGATTTCTTCAGCATGGCCATTATATGATAACTTTGAAACCGTTACTCCATGGTTTATGAGAAATGTGGTTAATACTTGAAAAAATGCTTTTAAAACTGAATTCTCACATGACACTTTTAACAGATTGTTGAAAGCCAGCAATACCCTCTCTCCACATTTCTTTTCTGAGCTGACACTAAACTTTCCTACAAAGCTAATTATATCACCACGAAAGGCATCTAACAATGTCCAACAAGCTTAGAAATGGTCTCAATCAAGGCCTCTGGCAGCAAGTTCACATTCTTCTGAGGAGAAACTTTAAGTTAAATCTCCTTGACATCAAGTGCTTTGGACTGGCCCCTTTCCAGTAGCTCAAGATATCACTGCCCAAACTTAAGAAGTGCTTTGTTCCAGCTGGAAGCAAGCTTAGAGTTAGATCAAATGGAGGTGGGAGTAAATCTCCGTATTTCAAGAAAACAAGACGACATCCACTCTAACCCCTACTTTTAAGAGAGGCCAAAAAAGGGCATCAATTCAACAGGATCAGAATCAAGCGTTCTATTGGAAAAACTATTGTTAGCTAGGATAGCTCAGCCTTGTATTCAGCAGTTTTACCAATTCAGTGTACTCTTGTGTGACTAGAAAAAGCTGTGCCCCCCCAATAACTTGTTTCTGGGCTATTCTGACAGAAGAGACTGGCTTTCTGCCTGAAAGCAAAGGTGCAAACTACACCAAGAGCCAGGAAAAACCACTGAAACAAATGCCCATGGTAATCTTTGAAGCTCAAGTAAGTTCTCAAGCTCTCAGGGCAATTCAGATGCTTACTGTTCTTTGTTTAAGTGTTGAGTTCTTTATGGTTCGGCTTTGTGCATGTTTTATATAGACACTGACAAATACTAAACCAGCATTGTAACATTTCAAGGCTGATTCACTGATAAAATGCTCATTCAGAGGACTCCAGGGGACTAGATGTCATGTTCCCTTTCAAAAATACGGCTGAAGTGCGTATTCTGTAAAAATTCAAAACAGATCTTGGATACAAAGAGCAATGGAAGATAAGCGGTGCATAAGGGGACACTGAACAGGTCATGGAGTCTTCAATAAATATTACTGGAAGTACTGAGGTTCGATTCATAACATCTCTGAGGACATTTATCATTATTACTGGCAGATTACGTGCTTTGTTTTAGGGGAAGCTGACAGAGGACTGCTGTTATAACTGTTCCTAATAGCTGATTACACATCATTACGGATACTTCAGCTTTGATTCTGGCCAACTTCTGTTGATTTATAAACACCATTGCCTGCTTTAAAGCCTGCAATCAACCACATTATGCACTAGATAATGAATACACTCCCTAACTTCAGGTAATAGGCAGAAACTCCATTAGACAATAGCTGAATGAAAGGGAGTTCTATATTTATCTCTGTCTTCCCCAGTGTTCTGGTGTGACATTCCTACTGTGTTTCTAAGAATGGGGTTTCCTGCCAATCACTCTGAATACGAGCCTAAGTCCTTGTCCTCCCCTGAGACAGCCTGCTCTGTTCACAGCTACACAAATCGTGCTACACAGGTGGGCAACTGGAAAGCCTCAGTGAACTGCTTCCAAATTCTCCGCACAAATAGATGCTGGGGCAGAGCCATACCTATACAAAACCAGGGATGAATTAGAAAAAGCTGCAGAAATACAGCACAAAAACCTCCTCCACCTTAATTTGCCATAATTTAAAATACAGAAGAGAATAAAAACAAAATAATTGAATGGACAGATGACAAAAGGCAGGTCCTCAAATCTCACTGAGAGTGGCCGGAAAAAGGGAGTCAATAGTAACAATCATACAAAACTAAAGACCTCCACATTTCTCCCTTCTCTGACGTTTTCCAACACATCCCTAACCTATTAGTTCATCTTGCCAGCAGTCATTCTCCTTTTCTGCGATGTACAAGGCCAAGAACATTACCAGTGCTTAACAAGCTATAATAATGATTGATGATTACATATAGACAAGGAAAAGTTAAGATGAAGAACCACATTAAAACAGCATCAGAATTTCAGGGAACTTTATCTGATAAGTGCTTAGGAATAAGAGTAAAGAAGAGTAGCTACAAACACCACTAAGGAAACCCTTTTGCATCCATCAAGGAGAAAGAGAGATACACACAAAGAGAATTAATAAAAAAATGGCTAAAACCAAGCACTGTCTATCCCCCATGATCTCTCCTGCTATCCGGTTAGCTGCAAATCTGCATAGGCATAACATAAGCCAAAGCCTCAAACTACTCTTCCAAGCAAAACATTGTTCAGCCTTAAAATATTGTTTCTCATTTTAAATCACTACTTCTCAGAGGTTCCACTCCTTTCTACTCAGATTCCTGCATTAAGCAGCAGTGAAATTACATTGTTCCCAGTGGTGTGCATGCTGCAGGCAACACACCTATGACTCGCCCAGCACAATTCCCTCAGAAAGAACAGAGAACCCATTTGAACTTAACTACTTGGGTGTTTACATTATAGCTTTCTGGCTGATAGGTTAATATTAAAAGATAACCCTTTTTGGTCAAGGACTTTCTTTAAAGCTACAAAGCAGCCAGTCTTACTGTACTTCACATAACTGCAGGTCTTCTTATGTTAACAATTACTTGATATGAACTGAATTCCTAAAGATGAAAATCTGTTTTCAAGATGTTTTTTGTCTCAGTGAGTTTCATGGGCAAGAAGAACTGAGCGGTAGGGTTTTGGTGTTTGTAAAACAAACAGGTCTTGTAGAAGATCTGAGTTTCATTCTATTGAGTCCCGTGTGCATGAAAGGACAACAGTCTCTGCAAAAAATGTAACACTCCATAACGGAACAATTTTCTCTTTTCTGTCCTGTCTTTTCACTCCTCAGTGTTTAACATGAGAGTTGTTTAAATCATAGCAGCATTGTCAAAAAGTCAAAGAGTTAAAGGTTTCATCATGCCATTTACAGACTGCCAGATGGTACAAGCTTGTTATATCCAACTTTGATTAGCTGTAAAATGAATCCACAGACAAATTACTGCTGTTTGCCCAGGTAACTTATCCTTTTTTGGGTTCAGGATTTTTATCTGTCATTTATAGCTAAGTAGCAGCCAAGATTACTGGCAGAGTATTCTCTTCATCCCTGGCCCTTTATTTTCTGGTAACTGTGGTGTAAACATATTACAACAGAGGAAGATCCCTACTGACTGACAGCTACCATTAGGGGCATTATATGGTACCATATTTATTCAACACAAGGTCTGCAACCCCTTTCAGAAGATACAAACAACATAGCAGGGGAGGCAGAGGGTCTGCAGAAATCTCAAACTTTTCCCTGCATCACATGGCCGGACTCCCTTCAAAGCCTTTCTCTACAATCTCCTGCCTTGCTGTCACTCAGCATCATCATGATGAAGGCTGAGCAGCCCATCTTTCCCATTTCACCTCGTCCTCCTTTCAGTTTCCTTGGCAGTTGCCAGTGTTAGTGCTGTCCCTGTTGTCCTGCCTGAGGCTCCTCTTCCTTGGCCTCCCAGGCTGCTATGCATTTCCTACCCTTTATTACAGTAAAATCACTCCCTTTTCCTCTCATCTTCGCCCTGTGAAGTTACTGCACTGTCTCCCAATGAGTACAGTAGCTCCTCTCTTTATCTTCTAAATCCACCCAAGAAACCAGCAACTAATCATCCTTACTGGTTGCTCAGGTGATGCTTTATGAGCTCTGCTCAATCTCCTTCCCACAGGACGCAACGCACCATTTTCTGCTTTTCTTACCCTCACACATTTAAGATCTCCGTATTTTCCTGCAAAGCTCTGCCTAAGGTTTTCACCTGCATATTTCTGCGTGCTGACCTTCCTGAACCTTCTTGAATTGGAAACACTGCCCAATTCACGTGGGTTTTTTCCTCACAGTTTATTCAATATACCAGCCAAGGAATACAAAGAAAGGTGTATACCCAGATACAAAGAGAGATTTTAAGGTCTTGAGGGAACACGAGATCATCAGTCTGATACCTTGTTTCATCACAGACTGTAAAGCAGCACAGTCTTGCTATTCATACAGAAAATATATGCTTTAAAATATCTCCAAGAATATCATCCAGGCATCATTAAAGTCACATGAAGATGGAGAATTTGTCACTTCCAGTGCTGGATTGTTCCACCTTGACCACCTTGTCTGCTAGAGACCTGTGCCTTGCTTCCATTTCAATTTGCCGTGATTTAAAGTTTCCAGCTATTAAGTCCTTGTAATACATTTTTTCACTTGATTAAGAAACCCTTAAAAAGTCCTTCTTCTCCCCATGAAATGATTTATAAACCATAATCAAATTCTTCATCATCTTCATATTAATAAAGCAAGTAAATTGATGTCCTCCAGTCTACTATTACATCACATTTTTCTCCATCTTAGATTATGTTTGCACCTTTCTTACCCCTA
>VYZR01086363.1:30231-44099 GCA_013400675.1 Oxylabes madagascariensis
ACAACCTGACACTACTCCAGAAAGATGGTAGCTTCATTTTCCTTCTGTTGTTTTTACCATGTTCTGAATTCCGAGCAGTCTTTATTATATAGTGTATTTTAAAGCCTAATTTAACCATTAAAGGCAGAATTGTGGTGGCTGTGTGTGGGGGTGGCCAGGCTTTTGTAGTAGCTGGCTTTTTCATGAAAGGAGCTATGGGCCACTTTTCTCGGGGGTCATTCTGAGAGACCTGTAACTGAGGGAGACTGCACNCCCGTGTTTGTGAGCACACATTCACCTATGTAAGCTGCTCCCGATAAAGAGAAAACTGGATTGAAAGCTAAACATCAAAACACACAAGGGGAGAAAAAAGAAAAGGGATCATTCCCACCCACAGCTCTCGAAACTCTGCTTCTCTGCAGGCCACAGAGGGAAGGAAGTGCGTATGCAGAGAGGCGAGTGGTGCGCAAAGCCCTCGAGGCACCCGTTTATCTGAGCTGCTTCTAAACCTTGCTAAATAAGCCTATTAGTTTCTGAAACCTGGCAAATGAGGGAACGGGGCCCAGAAGTATGAACTGAGACAGACTGTACTGTTTCAAGTACATTTATATGCAGTACCAACTTCTCTGTTGACTGCCCAAAGGTCATCTGACAAACAGTGGTGAGTTTTTTACACCATGTCAATTTTTGATCCAACACCACTTGCATACCAGATGGTTTAAAAATATGTATTCGCTGCCACTGTTTCTGCTCTGTTCAGCAGTGCCTGCCAATGTCTCGAGTTTATGATGTCTGTAGCAAATGTTTTAGTGTTGACATCTTCTGCGATGTGAGTGAAGATAAATTGCATTAAACGCTAAAACATTACTTACAGATGGAAAATAGACTGACTTCCCAGACATTTGCAAGCAGGCCATCTCCAGTTACGCTGTGGCAGAGGCTGCAGCAGAGACAACCCAGTTTAATAAGCAAAAATCAATTGGCATTAACCTGGGAAAAAAAGCCACCTTTACTTTCACTCCCGCTTTGGGAAGTGCTGCTCTACCAACACAGGGTGCTGGAGAAAGACTGCTCTCTTTGTGTACATGAACAGTGCTGCACAGGAGCAGCGCTGTATTGTGTCAGAATGTGCAGCTGTAACACTCTGCATCCTGGTGATACTGGAAAGCCACCCCCCGCTCATCCTTACATTTGTGAGAAAACATATTTAAGAAAAAAACTGATAAATATTTTCTCCTGTCCCAGTTTTAAGCCTAGCTATTTAGCGTGGAGCACATAATGGGAACTCCACATCATGTTACTTCCACTGCATTCCCTATTCCCCTTCCCCATTCCCTTTAGTACAGAGGTTCATGATACAAATGTAATTGCTCTAATTTTTTCCACATCCTTTTGGGAGAGAGAATATTTCTTCTTTTAAAGGGTATTAGTAACCCTCTGGCAATTCCATTTATCTCTTCAGCACGGTGAATCTGAAAGAATCAGCCAGGCTCGCTCTTCCTTTCACCCGCTGCCACGGCAGAGCCCAGAGAGCACCTCTGGAGAGGGTGGGAGCTTCACACACACAGTCACAGCACAGATGAGGCCAACACACAAGACATGACAGTTTCATAAATAATGAGGGGCAGATACTCCGTAGTAATGAGGAATTAAAAACATACATGTTTTATTTTTAGAACTGACAGCGAGAGATGTGCTTGTTTATTTGACAAAGGTAAAAGATTTCTGATGCTCACGGGGCAGCTGAGCAGGGAAGGAGTTAAAGCCAGGGTTTCAAATGTAAAACAAACAAGGCTAAGCCTCTCTGTTTCTCCAAGGTCTCCCTCCTTCCTTGCCCTCTGCAGAGGCTATAAATAGATTGCAGAAGAATGAAGTATGGGTGGGACCAAACTAGCCAGTTCCTTCTATTCTCCCTAGGGAAGAGGGAAAAAATAAAAATACCATTCGACTCAATTATTCTAGATTATGAAGAAATTAACACCCCATGAAAAATCTAGAAGTGCTACCCCTAATTACAATATGCAGCCTTCTGATTTATCATCCTACTGAATATTTGTCTTTGAATTCTCCTTTCATTCCTTTGCATCATTTTTGTGATGAATCATTTACTGAATCTTGCAGTCACATTTCTTATAGCCCACAGATTGCCTGTAAGGAGGAGAGGTGTGCATAGACAAAGACTGTAGGTGGACAGCATCATCTTTCCCGTGCTCTGCTTTGTTAGTTCTGAAAAAAACCCTACCACACTATCCTACCCCTAAATAGATCTGAAGTTTAAGAAAAATGCATTTTGCCCAACAACCCAAAGCTGAAGTGTCATTTCTCNCTGTCTGCAGAGATGTTCCTGGTGAAGTATATGGTACCCTTTGCCAAAGACTGGCAATAACAGGGCTACTTGTTTTCAAGGGGCTTCTCCATCAAAACATGATGAGCCCCATGAGTCCTCTTCCCACTACAGTCATATACCACCAAGACAAAGCACACAGTGGTGCCCGTGTTTGTGAGCACACATTCACCTATGTAAGCTGCTCCCGATAAAGAGAAAACTGGATTGAAAGCTAAACATCAAAACACACAAGGGGAGAAAAAAGAAAAGGGATCATTCCCACCCACAGCTCTCGAAACTCTGCTTCTCTGCAGGCCACAGAGGGAAGGAAGTGCGTATGCAGAGAGGCGAGTGGTGCGCAAAGCCCTCGAGGCACCCGTTTATCTGAGCTGCTTCTAAACCTTGCTAAATAAGCCTATTAGTTTCTGAAACCTGGCAAATGAGGGAACGGGGCCCAGAAGTATGAACTGAGACAGACTGTACTGTTTCAAGTACATTTATATGCAGTACCAACTTCTCTGTTGACTGCCCAAAGGTCATCTGACAAACAGTGGTGAGTTTTTTACACCATGTCAATTTTTGATCCAACACCACTTGCATACCAGATGGTTTAAAAATATGTATTCGCTGCCACTGTTTCTGCTCTGTTCAGCAGTGCCTGCCAATGTCTCGAGTTTATGATGTCTGTAGCAAATGTTTTAGTGTTGACATCTTCTGCGATGTGAGTGAAGATAAATTGCATTAAACGCTAAAACATTACTTACAGATGGAAAATAGACTGACTTCCCAGACATTTGCAAGCAGGCCATCTCCAGTTACGCTGTGGCAGAGGCTGCAGCAGAGACAACCCAGTTTAATAAGCAAAAATCAATTGGCATTAACCTGGGAAAAAAAGCCACCTTTACTTTCACTCCCGCTTTGGGAAGTGCTGCTCTACCAACACAGGGTGCTGGAGAAAGACTGCTCTCTTTGNCCGATCTTTCCCAGCCTCTGCCCAGAGCGCTGTCTGTGGTCTGTGTGGGGCTGGGGTCTTTCCTTTCACCCGCTGCCACGGCAGAGCCCAGAGAGCACCTCTGGAGAGGGTGGGAGCTTCACACACACAGTCACAGCACAGATGAGGCCAACACACAAGACATGACAGTTTCATAAATAATGAGGGGCAGATACTCCGTAGTAATGAGGAATTAAAAACATACATGTTTTATTTTTAGAACTGACAGCGAGAGATGTGCTTGTTTATTTGACAAAGGTAAAAGATTTCTGATGCTCACGGGGCAGCTGAGCAGGGAAGGAGTTAAAGCCAGGGTTTCAAATGTAAAACAAACAAGGCTAAGCCTCTCTGTTTCTCCAAGGTCTCCCTCCTTCCTTGCCCTCTGCAGAGGCTATAAATAGATTGCAGAAGAATGAAGTATGGGTGGGACCAAACTAGCCAGTTCCTTCTATTCTCCCTAGGGAAGAGGGAAAAAATAAAAATACCATTCGACTCAATTATTCTAGATTATGAAGAAATTAACACCCCATGAAAAATCTAGAAGTGCTACCCCTAATTACAATATGCAGCCTTCTGATTTATCATCCTACTGAATATTTGTCTTTGAATTCTCCTTTCATTCCTTTGCATCATTTTTGTGATGAATCATTTACTGAATCTTGCAGTCACATTTCTTATAGCCCACAGATTGCCTGTAAGGAGGAGAGGTGTGCATAGACAAAGACTGTAGGTGGACAGCATCATCTTTCCCGTGCTCTGCTTTGTTAGTTCTGAAAAAAACCCTACCACACTATCCTACCCCTAAATAGATCTGAAGTTTAAGAAAAATGCATTTTGCCCAACAACCCAAAGCTGAAGTGTCATTTCTCCAGCAGTCTTGTGGAGTAACACATTTAAAGGCAAAAGATTCAATGGAAATACTTAATGTACAACCTTGTATGCATCAAGGTAATCAGTCCTGACTTACCTTCCCAAGCTACTTCTTACAGCATCACCAATTAGCAGAAAAGTTCAAGAAATTAAGTACTATTTGTTTGTATTTTTGTTCATACTTGAACTCAAAAGTGAATTAACTGTTGCCTACCCCCTGAAATCTCCTTGAGTGCAAGCTGCTCTTAATAACTGGTGAAGAGAGCACAGGCACAAATACTAACTTTCTTGACTAAACTGCTGGGGTGGACTGGCTCCAACTCTCTGAAATCAGGGTATGCCCACCTGCAGCTTCCTCAGAGTGGGAGGCATGAGAAAAAGACACCAGGAAACACCATTCAGTAGTTAAAGCTCAGGTTTCAGGTAGTGCATCTGGAGATATTCCCACAATTAATATAAAGGAAATACTTCTAATTAGCACCAATTACAATCATAGCGAGGGTCAGAGTTTCTGAGAGATTTTAACCTACTAAATTCAAAAAGTGGTTTGAAACAGAGGATGAGTGGAGGTTATCCTTTTTCTTATACTCTTAGACAAGGACCCTGCAGTTTGCATTCCCTGGGCATTGTCAGCCCAGGTTCAAGCCATTCAGCTTTGCCAGAAGGTCTGTCTCTGTGGTTTGCAGGCATGCCTTCCTTGGGAGGAAAAACCAAAATGCTCCAGGTAGTCAGCACCTGCATAAGCACTCTCCACCTGCAGCCCTGGAAATGTAAAGAGTTGCCTTACACCTCACGCACCTAAAGAATACCTAAATGCTAACTTATCCTAAATTTCTTTCTTTTGGAAAAAAAAGTTCCATTCTTATACTCTCAGGCTTCCTTTTTTTAGTATTTGGCCTTTCTAAAGCCAGTCACCTCCCTTTAATGTCTGCAGGGAAGAGCAGGCATGAGCACCTAATTACGAAAAGGCAGAAGATTCATTACACATGCAGAGAGGAATTTGCATCACCCCTTCCTGGCAGATGTCTGTGCCCTGGGAGGCTGCACGCACCACCCAGTTTGCAGCAGTTCTTGTCACAGACCAACTGAAGCTGGCCCTGGCCTGAGCAGGGGGCTGGGCTTGGCCACCTCCAAAGGTCTCTTCTAACCTGTTTCCTCTTGTCCCAGACTTATGACAAAAAGCTACTAAAAAGGAAAGCAGACCTGACACCCTCCTCCCAGGAAAGGATCTGTATGGCAGCAAAACTCCTCTTATGGGAGCCAGATAAACCAAGCTGCCATCCACAGCCTGTCCTGTTAGAGCACGGAACCCTCATCACAGAGGCAAAAGCAACCAGGTTAACCATCTACTGCAAAGCCTTGTCTTGACTCTCCAAGCTGAGTTTGCATCAGGTTTTCACTGTCCGGTCTCTGTGGCACGAAGGGAGAAGTTAAACAATGCTGGGTTTATGTGAAGCATGAGTACTGTGCACATAATGTTTTTATAATGCTTCGATAATAACTTGTTAACTGCAGAGGAGGCTGTGTAAAATGAAGGCTACAAAAGCATTTCTCCATGAAAGTTCGATTTTTATAAGCACTCCAATTAGTAAGAGTTCATTTTTGTTCAGCCACATCACACTCGACCCATGACATCTCTCAAAGATGAAGTTCAAACCAATGGGCATAAACTTGAGTTTTCTGCCCCCAGGGAACTGTGCACACATGCACCGACACGTGCAGGCTGCTGGGAAGCCTGGCCACTGCACACACGTTTTGCATTTCAGTCTCTTGTCCACATGTTAGAAGCAGACAGGAAAAGTGATGGGCACCCATGCAAAGAGCCCAACAGACATTACTGCCACAGGCCTGTTTGTGCAGAGCCACATGCACAATTCATTTTGTTCAGAGGTGCTGTGAGGGAGTGAGCCAACATCACAGATAAGCAGGGCAATATGAGAAAGAGGAGAAGGTATTATTTTTAAGGTAATATAAATCCCAGTTTCTTCCTCCAGTTCCTTTTTATCATGGTTGTCATGTTTTTCCCATAGGCCACTGTCATAAAGAATACAACACACTCTCAGAATAAAAGCCCTGAAGGGATGTGGAGAGCAGAAAGCACACCTGGTCCTATCTACCCAATGACACAAAAAATCAGGGAGGCCTGGAAAAGGTGGGATTCCTGTTTCTCACATGTGACACTCCCAGTTTCACCCTCTCCCCAGAACATCTACTAACTCACCCTGGGGCTCTAAACTTCCCAAGTGGCTGTTCAAGGCAGCAGGGAGAAAGCTGCAGAAGCCAAAATCCCCATGTAACGTAAGTCAGTACTGTTCTGCCCAGCAAAGGACACCATGTATGAGTATGCAGTGTTCAGTGGGAGAAAGCAGCCTTTAATTCAGTAACTTCTCTGTCTGGTTGTGGCAGGCTTCTCCTCTGCTTTTGTTTCCAGCACAGGAACAATTTCCGCTAAGTCTCGCATTCACTGCTCCCAGCCTTGTTTTAAGAAAGAGCAGGTGCTGGTCTTGCCAAAAACACCTGCAGGATGGGAGGAATGAGACTGTGCATCACAACTCACAGGACTGCCATGCTTGGAGAGGATTGAGAGGACTGTAAGAGTGTCAATATCTACAGCAAGCAGCAGCATCTCCACCTCACCTACAGAGCACAATGGGCCCTGAAAGAAAGGCTGAGTGACCAAACTTTGATTACAGAGCTCAGTAACACAAGTGTCACTGTGTCTACAGTGAAATGCAAAGACACTTTCCTGGGCCAGGGACCAAGGAAAGCATGCACACACAAGGCTGTGAAGAGTCTCAGCTTTGGTCCTTCTACCCTCCTCTGCAGCTTCTGCTTATGAGAGACACATTAACCAATTCTGATTTCTGGAAATCCTTTCTGCTGGTATGTAATTAGTTTTGAGAATCTTCAGGATGCAGAACCATGCAATCAGAAAGGAAGTGGAGCACAAAAAGGAGGTTGGTGTGAGATGCTTGAGGGAGAACAGAAAGATTATGAGACAAGAAGTAGTAAAGAGACTAGTTTCGAAGCATCTTCCATATAATGTGAAATTCATCCCAGGAGATACCAGTATAGGAATAACATAACATTCACTCTTACAACATTTGGATTTTGAAAGAATAGAACTTTTTAAAAGAAGTTAACAAGATGTTAGACTCCTTCACACAGACTTTTCTTGTATGTACTTCAGAGAGACTAGTCTGGGACCTTGTACAGAAGGCACCTCACTGTGTCAGAAGTCCAAGTACAGCCTGTCCAGTTTCCAAGATCTCTAGTGAGGACTGTTTGTTTGCACAGGCAACTGCTCCCTGGATAGAGGGGGCTACTTTGCTATGTAGCCACTGACCTCGGCTTAAAGCAGCACAACAAAGTGCTACAAGTCCATAAAGTATCTGCTCCAAAGTGTGAGTGTTTGTTGTGTGTCAACATCAGAGATCTCTTTTTTAATCAGGAAGCTCTATGAGGCCAATTTAACTGCAGAGCAAATACAACAGCTGAGTATTTTTCTTTGCCTCTATGGCTTCCAACTTGCTGTTAGTCAGGAATAACCAGCCCTAACTTGTCTGTTCTTTTTGTCTCTCTGGGAAACCAGAACATTTAGCAGGAATCTTCACTCTCATTTTCAGGTAGGAAGCCCTGGTACAAAGAGATTAAGGAACACAAAAGCAGGCAAAAGGAGGCAGAACAGTAAAAGCACTGCCAAAAAATACCTTCAGTCCCTTGCCATCCTAATGGCTGAAGTTAATATCATAGCCTTAAACACCTGCAGTTCTTTCTGATAACAAGTATTTCCTAGCTCTTGGTCTTTGACTGAAAACACACACACGAATAGAAGAGGTTGTAGACTTCTGTATAATGATGTTTTAAGCTCACTCGTCAGATAAACAGCCCCCAAAACAGTAGCCAATGTATTTCTCTCACTTAGAGCCTTTAATAACCTCACTTAGAACACAATGAAAAAAGCTAAAACTACTCATTTCATTACCTACTGCTCTCCAGATTAATCTCCATTCTGTGCTGCACAATGACAGGGTCACCATAGGGTTTCCATGCCACTGGGGCTGTGTAAGGAAGTATGTGGCCTGTACAAATAAAAGCAGGGGAATTCTTTATTCTTGTTCTTCCTAACCTGTGATTTAATTCCCTTTCTTTTGTAAAATGAAAACCAGTCTTTTCTCAGAACATAAATGATCAGTGCCAGCTTTCCCAAAGGAAAAGTATTACAACTGTGTACAGCTTCTGCCAAAGTTAAAAACCTTTCCTAGAAGGATCTTGGTTTTAAAAGTAAGCTCTCAGTTCTGTAAAATAATCACACACAGTCTAAAAATGAGCAGGTGCCTCGTGAAATGAAGATTAAGATTTAGAGTCCAAATCTGGTGCCTTTCAGGTAAAAGGATTCCTAAGGCAGGAGCTCATAAAGTGGCTTTTGTTAAGGTTTCATATAAGTACCAAAAGACTGTGTCAAAGACTAAGGAATGCAATTGTACCTCTTACACCTCAAACAGCCCCCACTACTCCCATCTATCCCATGAACCTACCACACCTTCAAGCAAGCACTTATGAAGAAGCCAACACCACTTCACTCATGAGGGATTTATTCAGGAACCTGAGTGGAGAAATCGGGCTGGCTCTGGGTACAGCACAGCTCAGCAGCCTGGGGCAGCACAGGAGCACAGCTTTTCTCTGCTGGGTCCTGTCCAGGCTGGGCAGGTGGCCATGCATTCCTGGTGCCAAAGGGATTATTTTGTACAGCCATGTGCCAGAGGCAAGTCTTCTCTTTGGCCTCTTCCCACCTGAGCAGGGTGACATACAAGCCCATGATCCCAACATGCACACCTCCACCTCCTCCACAGCATACTGGTCAAGACAGAATTAGAGCATGAAGAAACCAGCTGAGCTCCGTGTGGTACTGCTTGCCTTTCCCCCACATCTCTGCGTGCACTGCTCCACCTGAATGAGGAGCCCTCGTGGTCCAACCATCCCCTGCTCTGGGGATCAGAGGATGAGAATATGCCTCACCTCCCCTGGGGTGCTGGGTCTCCCCACAACTCCTATTCTTCAGGGAAAGGCAGATCCCCATGCCCAGCACCATGGGATGAGTCCCACTCCTGCCTCCCATAGGAATGGAGGGGAGCAAACCCAACTTCCATTCCTGCTATGGGAAGTGAAACACAGCTGCACATCAGCCTGCCCCAGGCTGGGCCCATGGAAGGCACATAGCACTGGGGCTCCGGGACAACTCTTCCTACCCCCAGCCTTCCGAAAATTGAGCACTGGAAATGCTAATGGCTTAACAGCCCAAGGATGACAGTGAGCTGCCCAAAAGGCACTGAAACAGAATAGAGGGACCAGACATGCCATTTTTTTCCTCTCCTCATTGAAATTTATTGCAGCTAGAACTGAATAAAACAACTGAGATCCAGCAATAGAGATAGCATCTGAGATCTCTTGCTGTCTCTGTCAACAACTTGCAGACATTTGAAAGCACAGCCATAATCCTCTTTCACTGCAGCAGAGAATGAGAGTGAAACACACAGCAGCCATCATTTTCACTAGGAGATCAAATCTGTTCCATCCCACACCCTCCCCAACCAACAGAGCAATGCCAGGCAAAACCTTGAGAGCTCACTGAGCCCATCAGTCCCGTGCTGAGGAACTGATGATACTTCCTGGGACCATCCCTCTGCTTGAAACGCCAGGGTGATCTGTGATAAAGCTGTATTAATACAAAGTTAATGTAGGCTGGCTGGTGGAACTCAGTCCTTCCCAGAACACCTGGCTCACAGCAACTCTAGTTTGCAAATGAACAAAGTTAATAAACACAGGCAATTTTACTTCTCATTAAGTGTCCTAATGAATTTATAAAATTCCCCCACACTCTCAATATTAGCTTTCAGACTGACATACATATAGGTACTGTCAGGTCCAGGTAGAATCTGGATCTATGACCCCCTATATCCCATCCACCTCCTGCCTTCCTGCAGAGAAACCCCCCAGCTACACCCTCCTGAGGCACCCCAGGTCTCTCTTGGCACAGACAACACCATTCCCTTGAAAATACACAGGCAGCTTGAGCTGTGTGTCCACCACACAACCACACCTAACCAGTATGACAAGCCCTGCCTTGCTCCTCATGGCTTCCCCTTGCTCAGCCTGGGATCAGCCTCCCCATCACCACAACAGCCAGGATGGGACACACAGAGATGCACATGGGTCGTGTAGTTTAGTGCTTTGTTTCTAGAGGGAATTTGCCATTGCCAGCTTCTTCTCACCAGCAGCTTCTTTTCTGCACCACGGGGTGAGATTTAAGATATTACTTCATCATCCAACACCACAAGGTACCCCACTTTCCTGTGAAACTGCAAACCGCTTATGGGTAAGTCTCCAGGAAAACAAAGGCAGCAATCAAAAGAAGGTGATGGGCAAGCAGCACCAGCATAGCACAGAGCTTCTAGACAGGCTTGCATGCATGTTCTCACATTCCTCCTCCAAAGGGAAGGGTTACAACAACCCTGCTCATCACAGAGAAACTGCCTTCAAGGGGAAATGGAAATACATCATCAGAGACCTGTTCAAGCACACACCTACTGTGGAAAGACTGTCCTGACCTGGCCTCTGGCAAAAATATTCCATCTGCTCAGGATCTCACCTATTACTGAAAGAAGGCATGGATGTTTTCACTTCAGTATTTCTACACTTATCACCACTGGGAGAGAAAAGAGACAGAGGACTCAGAAACATTTCAGGTGTGAGGTAGCTATGTTCTGATTTTCCAGGGCAGCAGCTAGGTGTCTGAAAAGGCACATCTCCATAGGCAATCAGTGACCCAACGATCATCATGCCTTCTGAATATGTTGTGGCATTTACAGCTCTGTAGAGGTTAAAATCAGAGGATGTCAGCTTCCATACACTGTAACAAAATATGATACGAAACACTTCCATAGGCTTCCTTCAGAAATAGAAGAACTCTCATTCTTAGGTCCCTCTTATTTATTTTCACTGTCAAACCAAGCACATGCTGAGAGGTAAGAATTGCCCCAATCTCTCGCTACATAACCCAGGGGAGTTTCCTCTCATCACCCACAAACTCTTCCACATGATCCTTGCTATTCATGCACCGAAAACAACTAACAGGAAGCCTCATCTGAGAATTCTTGCCTTTTTCACTCTTGCAGAAAAAGCTAGCATAAAGCAAACTAGTCCATCACCTTTTTCCTACAGCTTATAAATATTCAACACCCACTGACAGCCCTGGATAATGTTAAAATCACTCACATTCTCACAGTGCAAGCATCTGTTCTTCCCTAACGTAAATCTGATTTGAAGAAATTTGGTGCTCATGAAAGAGACCAGAAATGGAAGGCCTGGATCCTTCTCTCATTGTGTCTGCTGGAACATCGCTGGCTTTTCCCTCATGCTTTCTGTAATTAAGTAACTTACTAATAACTTACTAATATCAAGATTTTTCAAGCATTTATGTTTCAGTATCAAAGTTGGAGGTGAATCTCCAGGGTGTGGTGGAGGGGTGTCTGCAGCCCTTCAGTTCAGTCCTTTACTCCAAAAGGAGTTTCTGTGAGGAACGGCTCTGAAATTCCTGTGCAAGGGGGCATCTCCTTTGTAGGTATAGAAAGCATTGAACAAAACTACAAACCAAAGTCATGGCCCAGGTACTGGTAATCCTATAAAAAGAACAGCCACCACGGAAGAGAGTTCATCACATCATCATGGCCCCAAGAACACCTAAGGAACTACCACCAGTATCCCAAGGCTACCTAAAGGCATAAATACCAGAACATGCCTTTTTGGAAAATAATCCATCTCAGAATGCCATGCATCGATTATTGCAAATATTGTATTTCTTTCTTTATTAATATATGCAAAGCAATCAGATTAGAGCTACAGGAGGTAATGAAAAATCAGCTAAGAGATAAGGCCTTTTTCTGTGTTGTGCTATGCATGTTTAGTTCCTCTTCTAAAAGGAGACCTTGAGTCCGCTTTTGCAGTGCTTGGAGTGAATGTCAACTACAGAATTTTCAAGGCAGGGAGAACTGCAATCCTGCAAAAGAAATATCATGATGAGCCTGACATGATGAGCCTCATTGCCAGGCTAAAGGTGGGGCCAGAAGAATCCTGCAGCAAAAGGATGGACTGATAAAGACTGAAAACAAAGGTCAAAGTATATGCCACCAGTTTTGGTATAACCAGGCAGCTGAAAAGATGCAAGGAAAGCTAAGTTTGCAGGGGTGGAGAAGGATCTTATTTGATGAAGGGCTTCACATTCATTTTTTCCATCTGTGTTATCCAGTCTAATAAAAATGTTATCTCTTCCTACAGATGTTGTGTCTGAAAAGCCTCTCTGTGAAAGGGAGCTACATGCTTAACACAACATGTGATGCTGTAACCTGGTCTCTGGGGAGAAAACCATAGGATCAGCTCTGGGCTGCGCCCAGACACTGGCAAGGAGCAGACACTGCACTGCCTCCTCCGTGTTTGGTACCCCTCCCAGAAAGATACTGCTAACACTGACACCAGGGCTGTGGAATGGTGTAAGCATGGAGAAACTGAGCACTTCATAGAGAGAAGTTCCAGGGTCTCCATCTGTTCACCTTATCAAAGAGAAGACAGAAAGGTAACCAGATCAAAGTGACTAAATGCCATGAGAGAAAGAGAAGTGTGATTAAACTCTGGAGAAACTTAATAGATAAAAGGCTGAAAGGCCGAACTTTTAACAGGTTCATTAACAATTGAAACAATATCCCGTGAATTGCAGAGGACTGTACATTGAAGACAACTGTCAAATTACGATGAGATGCTTTTCCAGAAAATACCTTCAAGTTCAAACAGGAATAAATCCAGAGAAAGCCTGCATGAGAGATCACAGCTTTCTGACTTTTATAATCTCCAAATGCAGCAGAGCAGCAGTACTGTATTTCAGGACAGCAAAGCCAAGTCAGTTCAGAAAGGAGAACAGAATAACTTACTAATATCAACAGGAATATTTGCATAAGCAGGACTCCCCTCACATTGAGAAACATCCAGCCAAGGGGCTTAATTAAAGTGACAAGCACAGAAAATTAGAAGGAAGAAACCTACTACCTAACAACATTAAGGTAAAGTAGGATCTTTATTTAGGTAGAAAGCTGACATGTCTGAAGCAAGAGGTGGCCAATGGAGCTTTCATATAGACCAAGTAAAACAGGAGGGAATTAAGAGGTTATAGTGTATTAGTTTTGTTCTGAGGTAAAAAACCAAGCTCTCTATTCTGACTGGCAGATGCCACCAGTTCCTGCTGCAGGCCATGACAGGAGGGACTGAACCCAGGTGGAGAGCAGGTACAGCATGGAGCCATTGCTTTGTAGACAGTGATATTGTGATGCACATTTTAAATAGTCATTATTTAGTACTGCAAGTGTTTCCCAGTTTGATTTATGAATCAATGAATCTGAAAAATGTTAAGTACCCATATTTGATCATAGAAAAAGTTTAGGCTGATCCTGAAAGAAAAATCCAGGCCTTGAGCCCTGTTTGCTTTAACACCTACCAGAAAAGTTGCTTACCAAGAGGCCCTAAGGAACAGTCTGAACTCCAAAGACAAGCATCCTAGGAGACCCAGGACTGAAGGTATTCCCCACTCTCCTCTCATGAGATTTGCACACCAGATGTTTGGCAATGATATTTCTGTCTGTATCCTCTACCTGTTCT
>VYZR01086364.1:36563-47999 GCA_013400675.1 Oxylabes madagascariensis
ATTGATGTGCTTCATCATCCAGGCTGTTAACAACATTAACCCATACACTCTCTGAGTCTCTGTACCTGCTCAAATCTCATGTGATCAGTGATATGCAAGGAGGAGTACCACTCCACAAAGTAAAGGTTAAGTCTGTTTTATGGTACAAAATTAACCCTTTGCAGCAAAAATCATATATGTTGGTTTGCAGTATTCCTATTATCAGTCCCCAGAGNTCTGTCTTTCAAAGTATGGTGTCTGCTTTCTTTTCTGGGACAAAAAAAAAATCCCCATGGGGCACGGAGCCCGGCCTGGCAGCATCACAGGCTCTTCACTACCCATGGGGGCCCTTGATTTCAGCAAGGACACAGAAAATTCCAGGTGTGGTTCTGTCTTTCAAAGTATGGTGTCTGCTTTCTTTTCTGGGACAAAAAAAAAATCCCCATGGGGCACGGAGCCCGGCCTGGCAGCATCACAGGCTCTTCACTACCCATGGGGGCCCTTGATTTCAGCAAGGACACAGAAAATTCCAGGTGTTCCCTCCACTTACAACCATGAACTTTTGCTGCTTCCCCAAGGAGGCTGTGAAGACTTGCAGCTATATGTTCAGATGTGTCCAAGATGTTTCCCCTCTCAAACTAGAGTTGAAGACTGCTGTCCTTCCATCTGCTCAGTTTGACCTCACCAGTGCCATAAAACCAGGCTCCCTCATGAAATACCCATCTTTTATTAAAACCATGAGCAGTTACAGGGTGTAAATATCACTGATTCAATTTATGAACACTAGTAAATGAAAGCACTCTTTTATGACTGTAGCATCCGTTAGGTTTCTGAAATAACTACTGTTCCTTGCATGGATACGTATGTGCTCCACAGGTTTCTACTTCAGTGCCTGAGAGTGCATACAAAGTGAGCTGTGAGCAAGAAATAAACTATTCTGTAGCTACAGCACAGGGGGATGAGGAATCAAGATTAGCAAGCAAAAGACAGGTTCTTAAGTAGCCCTTGCTTCAGATTTATGTAAACATGATCAGTTTCAAAGACGGGCCAGCAAAAAAACCCCACACATATTTCAAAATGTTGGCAACAACTAAAACTGTTTCCTTTTGATGGCATGTATGCACCTTAATAAACTTGTATGTCCCACCGAAAACCTCTAGCAGCATAAAACCAATTATTTCAGATATGGTTTCACATTACACTTAATCCAATCTAAGTGTGAAGCTGCTGCCAAAGGAGGATTGTACCCTCCTTCTTCACTGCAGTTACATCAGAGGAAGTATAGCAAGTTGTACTCACACACCACTTCTGAACAACCAAGAATAGAAGTGATAAAAGTGCCCAGAAAGACGCTGTGTGTGAATGTATGATGCTGCCTATCTAAAATTTAGAGAGAAGCAGTGTATTTAGAGAGAAGCAGTGTATTTAGAGAAAAGCCAGCAGGACCAGGGCAGTGGTTGTCTCTCTGTACTCAGCACTGATGGTGCCACGCCTCGAAATCCTATGTTCAGTTTTGGACCCCTCACTACAAGAAAGACATTGAGGTGGTGAAAATGGAATGGAGCTGGTGAAGGCTCAGGAGCACAAGCCCTAAGAGAAGTGAGTGAGAGCTGGAGGTGTTTAGCCAGGAGAAAAGGAGGCTCAGGGGGAATCTCATTGCTCTCCACAATCGAAAGGCTGAAAGGGGGGTATAGCCAGGTGAGGGTCAGTCTCTTCTCCCACATAACAAGTGACAGGACCAGAGGTAAAGGTCTCAATTTGTACCAGGGGATGTTTAGACTGAGTATAGGAAAAAATTTCTTCACAGAAAGGGTTGTGAAGCATTGGAATAGTCTGCCCAGAGAAGTGATTGAGTCACCATCCCTGGAGGCATTTAAAAAGACACATGGATGTGGCACTTAAGGACACGGGTGGACTTGGCAGTGGTGGGTTAGAGGTTGGAGTCAATGATCTTAAAGGTCTTTTCCAACCTAAATGAATTCATGATTGTTTAAATGCATAACACCACCATGGCTTTGCTCTTTGCTTCTTAATGCAAGGATTTCTGCTGGAATGACCTATTTAGCGTGCATTTGGCAGCAACAGACAGATTGGCATGAGCAGCAGAAAGAACAAAAAAAATCCCGTTTCCGTCCTCAAAATAAATTGCTCACTTTGTCCTCATTGAAAGGGTACACACTATGTAAGGCTTATAAATACGCAAACAGAAAAACCTTCGCAAGATGGAAAAGGATAGGAAAGGACTTAAAATAATCCCACATCTAAACGTCATGCAAACACCCAACACACAGCCAGAAATATCTAGACTATTTAAAAATAAACAGTAAACCACCTTCTCTCAACAGAATGTTATTTTCCTTCTACTTCTTTTGAGAGACTTAAAACACATACCTATAACATAAAGTTCAAAAAAGCCTCAGCCTGAGGAAGTCTCACCTCCTCTGGGTATGCTTGTCTTCTACTGAACTGACTGTTTAATTCTAAGAAAGAAAATTTCAGCCAGAGACTAAAACTCCACAACAAAAATATCCTGATTGCAAACCCAGACTAGGCTACAAAACATTTCTCTCCCGACACAAAATATACTTTTTGAAGCTTTTTTTAGAGTAGAATTTCTTTTTAGTTGAATATTTTAATCAAATTGCATTCTTTGTAATTAAAGCACCACAGTTCGTGTTAACCAAAAGTGCTTCAGAATGTCTTTTAAAATAGCATATCCAAGCACCATTCCTTTTGCTTGTAAAAAAGTTCACATTTAGGAAAAAAGACTTAATACACAAAGGCAGTCTTTTCTTTGCAAAGCAAAGTTCAGGCTAGTAGTAACAGTCTGTGTTAAATTTAGTAAACAGTAATATTCTAGATAACAGTGCATGTTGTGCCAGCCAGAAATCAAGTATTAAACTATCAGTATGCGAGATTTTGTTGTACATCAGTACAAAAATCTGATTCTTTTCACTTTATTACTCTGTAACTCCTAAGCGAAAACAAAGCATAAGTACTAAAAGACACACAAAAACAGATATGCACAATCAGATTTGTAATATATTTGCAGGCATACTAATCTATTTATAGAAAATTCTAGGTTTGAGAGGCTATTCTCATGCCTAAGCATCTCAACTGAGAAGAGATTTGCAAAACAATCTGCGAACATTCTCTAATCTCCAGCAATCTGCAGGTTTCCACCAA
Organism: Oxylabes madagascariensis; assembly: GCA_013400675.1. Lineage (NCBI taxonomy): Eukaryota > Metazoa > Chordata > Aves > Passeriformes > Timaliidae > Oxylabes > Oxylabes madagascariensis. The sequence continues at coordinate 39,729 of VYZR01086364.1, forward strand.
ACTTCCTGCTTAGTATGTGCTACCTTATGTCCTTGCTGTTAGGTCTCATTACCTTTCACTTACTCCTTGAACTCCACTTTTGCTGGTGTCTTTTGCTGCTTTTCTGTAGCCTGATATAGCCTTTTTCTTGGTAAAAGCAGGACAAGGAGTTAGGTTTTCAAACACTATAGGAGCCATAGCTGAAACAGCTGCTTGAGCAGTTTTGTGACTAATTCCCATTTTCCTTCTCACCGCAATGTGCTTTTCACTTAAAAATTAAGGGAAGGCTCTGGCATGGCTGGGCATTCTACCTCAGACTTTGTTCTGACCACTCCATGCTAACATCATTATAACTTCCCCTCTGCTGAGTACCTGGGTTATTTACTTCATTGCTATGACATTTTGCTGGCATGATGAGATATTTATCTCTGAGGTTTGCTTGGCTCTGTACTCCTGATCTCGATGAGGTCTGAAGTGCACCATCTTTTGGTCCCACTGGAGGTGAAAAACCAAGTATGTAAATTGCGTAACCTCACCATACAATGTGGCACTTGGTCTGGCAACACAGCATGTCTGTACAGAAAAATTCACTGGTATGTGCAGCAGCTTTGTTCAGTAAGGTAAACTTACCTGAACGTGACAGGCTGCAGAAATGTTCTGCCCTCATTTAAAAATAAAATTAAAAAGTAATTTAGGCTTTAATAGCCAGGTGTCTGCTGGAAATCAGATGATTATCAAGTGTGTAATTTCCACCTCAAAGTCAACCACGTTACAGGCACTTCTAGGCAAGCCCAAGATGAGCAGGCAAAACTTGTTGCTGGAGGTATCATTCTTCACAGGACAAGAAGGAAATCTTTATCACTATCACATGTACCAGCAGGAAGCATGGCTAAGCTACATTTTACCCTTTCAATGCTCAGAGTAAGTCTAAGACATTTCCTCCTAACAGTGACCTTCTAGAAGATCACAAGTTCATGTGAACAGGGCTACAAACTTCAACAAGTTGTCTACATCAATAATGCCAAAACTTATATGAAACATATTCTTTTTTTNCAGAGGTAAAGGTCTCAATTTGTACCAGGGGATGTTTAGACTGAGTATAGGAAAAAATTTCTTCACAGAAAGGGTTGTGAAGCATTGGAATAGTCTGCCCAGAGAAGTGATTGAGTCACCATCCCTGGAGGCATTTAAAAAGACACATGGATGTGGCACTTAAGGACACGGGTGGACTTGGCAGTGGTGGGTTAGAGGTTGGAGTCAATGATCTTAAAGGTCTTTTCCAACCTAAATGAATTCATGATTGTTTAAATGCATAACACCACCATGGCTTTGCTCTTTGCTTCTTAATGCAAGGATTTCTGCTGGAATGACCTATTTAGCGTGCATTTGGCAGCAACAGACAGATTGGCATGAGCAGCAGAAAGAACAAAAAAAATCCCGTTTCCGTCCTCAAAATAAATTGCTCACTTTGTCCTCATTGAAAGGGTACACACTATGTAAGGCTTATAAATACGCAAACAGAAAAACCTTCGCAAGATGGAAAAGGATAGGAAAGGACTTAAAATAATCCCACATCTAAACGTCATGCAAACACCCAACACACAGCCAGAAATATCTAGACTATTTAAAAATAAACAGTAAACCACCTTCTCTCAACAGAATGTTATTTTCCTTCTACTTCTTTTGAGAGACTTAAAACACATACCTATAACATAAAGTTCAAAAAAGCCTCAGCCTGAGGAAGTCTCACCTCCTCTGGGTATGCTTGTCTTCTACTGAACTGACTGTTTAAGTCTAAGAAAGAAAATTTCAGCCAGAGACTAAAACTCCACAACAAAAATATCCTGATTGCAAACCCAGACTAGGCTACAAAACATTTCTCTCCCGACACAAAATATACTTTTTGAAGCTTTTTTTAGAGTAGAATTTCTTTTTAGTTGAATATTTTAATCAAATTGCATTCTTTGTAATTAAAGCACCACAGTTCGTGTTAACCAAAAGTGCTTCAGAATGTCTTTTAAAATAGCATATCCAAGCACCATTCCTTTTGCTTGTAAAAAAGTTCACATTTAGGAAAAAAGACTTAATACACAAAGGCAGTCTTTTCTTTGCAAAGCAAAGTTCAGGCTAGTAGTAACAGTCTGTGTTAAATTTAGTAAACAGTAATATTCTAGATAACAGTGCATGTTGTGCCAGCCAGAAATCAAGTATTAAACTATCAGTATGCGAGATTTTGTTGTACATCAGTACAAAAATCTGATTCTTTTCACTTTATTACTCTGTAACTCCTAAGCGAAAACAAAGCATAAGTACTAAAAGACACACAAAAACAGATATGCACAATCAGATTTGTAATATATTTGCAGGCATACTAATCTATTTATAGAAAATTCTAGGTTTGAGAGGCTATTCTCATGCCTAAGCATCTCAACTGAGAAGAGATTTGCAAAACAATCTGCGAACATTCTCTAATCTCCAGCAATCTGCAGGTTTCCACCAAACTTCCTGCTTAGTATGTGCTACCTTATGTCCTTGCTGTTAGGTCTCATTACCTTTCACTTACTCCTTGAACTCCACTTTTGCTGGTGTCTTTTGCTGCTTTTCTGTAGCCTGATATAGCCTTTTTCTTGGTAAAAGCAGGACAAGGAGTTAGGTTTTCAAACACTATAGGAGCCATAGCTGAAACAGCTGCTTGAGCAGTTTTGTGACTAATTCCCATTTTCCTTCTCACCGCAATGTGCTTTTCACTTAAAAATTAAGGGAAGGCTCTGGCATGGCTGGGCATTCTACCTCAGACTTTGTTCTGACCACTCCATGCTAACATCATTATAACTTCCCCTCTGCTGAGTACCTGGGTTATTTACTTCATTGCTATGACATTTTGCTGGCATGATGAGATATTTATCTCTGAGGTTTGCTTGGCTCTGTACTCCTGATCTCGATGAGGTCTGAAGTGCACCATCTTTTGGTCCCACTGGAGGTGAAAAACCAAGTATGTAAATTGCGTAACCTCACCATACAATGTGGCACTTGGTCTGGCAACACAGCATGTCTGTACAGAAAAATTCACTGGTATGTGCAGCAGCTTTGTTCAGTAAGGTAAACTTACCTGAACGTGACAGGCTGCAGAAATGTTCTGCCCTCATTTAAAAATAAAATTAAAAAGTAATTTAGGCTTTAATAGCCAGGTGTCTGCTGGAAATCAGATGATTATCAAGTGTGTAATTTCCACCTCAAAGTCAACCACGTTACAGGCACTTCTAGGCAAGCCCAAGATGAGCATGCAAAACTTGTTGCTGGAGGTATCATTCTTCACAGGACAAGAAGGAAATCTTTATCACTATCACATGTACCAGCAGGAAGCATGGCTAAGCTACATTTTACCCTTTCAATGCTCAGAGTAAGTCTAAGACATTTCCTCCTAACAGTGACCTTCTAGAAGATCACAAGTTCATGTGAACAGGGCTACAAACTTCAACAAGTTGTCTACATCAATAATGCCAAAACTTATATGAAACATATTCTTTTTTTCCCCAAAACTGTGAGGGTTAACATTTGGATAATTTAAAAAAATGAGGTGGAAAAAAAAATCCCCTCAGAACACAAGATCTTGTTGGCTGTCCCTGTAGCACACCTCAGTGCACGTCTTGGCTCTGGCGGCACTAGGCAGTGCTTCTATCTGTACTCATACACCTCTGCCACCGTGTCCCAAGCTACACTGTCAGGTCAATCAATGGCACCACACCAAGAGCAAGAAAGCAGGCGTGCAAAGGAGTCCCTTGAACTGCATTTCCTCTCCCACATGCCCCAAAGCTACTGGGATAGTATTTTCTGCCCATATGACAGAATGACTAGGTTGGAAGAGACCTCCAAGATCATCGAGTCCAACCCATGCCCTAACATCTCAACTAGACTATGGCACCAAGTGCCACATCCAGTCTTTTTTTAAACACATCCAGGGATGGTGACTCCACCACCTCCCTGGGCAGGACATTCCAGTACTTTATTATTCTTTCCGTGAAAAACATTTTTCTTAATATCCAACTTATATTTCCCTTGGCACAGCTTGAGACGGTGTCCTCTCGTTCTGTCAGTTGCTGCCTGGAGAAAGAGACCAACCCCCACCTGGCTACAGCCACCTTTCAGGGAGTTGTAGAGAGTGATAAGGTCACATCTGAGTCTCCTTTTCTCCAGGCTGAACAACCCCAGCTCCCTCAGCCATTCCAAGCCCCTCAGCAGCCTTGTTGCCTCCTCTGGACGCGCTCAAGCGTCTCAATGTCCTTCCTGAACTGAAGGGCCCAGAGCTGGACACAGCACTCAATGTCCTTCCTAAACTGAGGAGCCCAGAGCTGGACACAGCACTCAATGTCCTTCCTGAACTGAGGGGCCCAGAACTGGACACAGCACTCGCGGTGTGGCCTCACCAGTGCCGAGTACAGGGGGAAGAATGACCTCCCTGCTCCTGCTGGCCACACCATTCCTGACACAGGCCCAGATGCCGTTGGCCTTCTTGGCCACCAGGGCACACTGCTGGCTCATGTTCAGCTGCTGTCACCAGTACCCCCAGGTCCCTTTCTGCCTGGGCACTGTCCAGCCACACCGTCCCCAGCCTACAATGTTACAGGGGGTTATTGTGGCCAAAATGCAGGACTCAGCACTTGGACTTACTAAACTTCATCCTATTGGACTCTGCCCATCCATCCAACTGTTCCAGGTCTCTCTGCAGAGCCCTCCTACCTTCCAACAGATCAACACATGCTTCCAGCTTAGTGTCATCTGTAAATTTACTAATGAAAGACTCAATACCCTCATCCATGTTGTCAATAAAAATACTGAACAGAACTAGCCCCAGCACAGATCCCTGAGGAACATCATTAGTGACTGATACCAGTGGTATCTGTTGCCCATTTGATAGCACATGGCTCTGTCGCTATTGCCAGCAAGTCTGCAGTAGTGGAAACGGAGATTCAATCAGCATCTGTGTCCCCAGCCTGTTTGTACCAGGAAGGGACTAGAAGCTAAGAGACCTGGTTGCTCCTATCCATGCAGATATCAAGTGCAGGTAACTGGTGCAAGACGTGGGGTCACTCTCAGTTATGGCTCCTTCAAAATAATTTGCAAGATAATGTAATCCAAGACACAACTTAGACCTATACTGCCAGGTAAGAGTATAATTCCTAATCCTGTCATATGATTAAAAGAATCTGGGCATTTTTTTCAGTAAATTAAACTCCAGAAAGGTTGAATGCAACCATTTTCAGAAGCAGTTTTTACTAAGACCTTCATTCACTCAATCTTTTTTACTTTCTGTGGGCCAGTAAATCAAAATTGAGTCTAAATTAACAACACGATTTTAAACTAGACTTAAATTTTCAAGTAATCCAATGAAAGCAGAATATTAAGCCCATTCAGTCCTTGATTGTTGAGCCTAACAGGGCATGTTTCTGTAAAAAACACTTCTTGCTCTAAAACTTTAGCCACAATGAATGTATGCACATTTTTCTTTGAGACTTTTTTGTGTCTGTGTGGGTTTTTTTTAATGGGAAACAGTTGGTTTTTGAGAACCTCCTCTCCTGCTAACAATAGAAAGGTGTTTGGGAATGGCATTTAATGAACAATAATTGAGCTAACCCATATGCTTCATGACTAGTTCAAAGTACAACTAGACACAAACTTTTTTCGCTGAAAACTGCTCCAATTATCATTCATTCTGGAACCGCCTGTTTTTCCTGGCAATGCTCACTGATTACAAGAAGGTACTTGCAGTCTCCAAACCCACCTCATGTCAAGCAGAGACACTTATACTTACTAAGTGAAACAGCTGGCTGTTCAAACAACACACAGGATAGTGTTGGGCGAAGTGGGAGTCCTTACAAGCTGCAGGGCACTGTTACCATTCCCCACCACTTTAACTGTTAGGAGGAACTGGACAACTCCAGCCACCATAAATGAGCCTTGTACATACTCCATATTGCCTATATAAGCAATCACAATGACATAGGTATGGAGAGCTTGCCTGCTAGACTGAGGCCCATACTAGGCAGTTCATAGAAGAAGTTGCAGAAAACTAACACTGCATTCAGGTTTGACATGTGGATCCAGTAAGTGCAGGTGTTTCCGTGGTCTAGATAACCTTGAGAGGACTAAATCACACTGGGTACTAAATGCCCTGGGTTTTTGCCCTGAAACATCCACAGTGGTCAGGGAATTTTGACACTACCCTTATGTAGCAGTAGGATTTCCCAGTGTGAACTTGAGAGCCATTCATGGACTTCAGGATACAGGGAAGCAAAGAGGAACAAGAAACAATCCAAAAAACCAAAAGCGTAATTAGTCAAAGTTGTAGCCCTTCTCCAGGAGAATGGATCTCCTCTCACCTTACTGCTGCAATTGGTTTTAACTGGACTTGATGCAAGAACAGTCCATCCATGCTTATCACACACAATTTGCATCACTGCAGCACTGTAGGCTCGGTCACAACCTCTCATCGTGCTTAAACCAAAACTTAACTCTGAGTTACCAAGGTGCAGCTCCAGCACAACACAATTACAAAACCACACATCCACCTTCAAATATCTCAACGGTGGCATGCTTCCAGCTCAGACTCTAGCAGCTGGAGAAAGGCTGATTTAAATACATTAATGACCATCAAATACTCAAACCCTTCTACCCATCCCATGAGCCAGTGGCTGTGGCAAGTACAGGAGGGTTTATTAGCTGCTGTCCAGAGAGAAGCAGCAGTGGGAGTGTGACCAAATGAGGATACGGCTGCTGAATGAAGCTCCCAAGAAGCAGTTTTCTTACAGCCTTTGTCATCAGCTCTTACTACAGCAACTGTCCTACACACTTGTCCGTAAAACCAGGACCAAAGCCTTATTCCTCTGTAAGTGTGGGATCTGGACAATCAGAAGACAATGACTCTTTTAAATCTACTTTCTCCAGGGCTGTAACACCTGAGATTGGACAAAAAATTTTCCTCTCCATACGGACATGTGGTGAGCTGTACATGGCAATAGATGGCAGAAGAGATCCTTCTGAATACTGGAGACAGGTGGTGCCACCCTTCCTTTGTCCTGCAACAGTTCTTTAAAATTCCCATTCTGGAAAGCTGGATTTCTCATCTAAGAACATAAGCATTAGTACTTCAACCTTTGACTGCTCCAAGTCATACTCCAGCTGTGTCTATACTGTATCATATTGCACACTGCATAAAACCATCCACGCTAAGTCTTCAAACTCATCAGTCTACATGGAAAAGAATCTAACAACAATGCTGCAGACTGTAAGTCCTACAAATGCTCCTCCCAAAGTCCTGGTTATTGCTGACACCCTCAACACCACAGCCAACAGCGTTCAGCTCAGCCAGCTCAGATATGCCCACAGAAGCTACAAAGGTGCACAGTAATGCAAAACCAGCCTAATTCAGAAGGAATAAGAAACAGGAATGTATTCCAGAAGTCCGTTTTGGAGGGGGCTGTGCCCTGGGTACCTCTCTTTCCCTGCTGTTCTTTAGGCTATGCATTCTGCAGAGATTGCACCCTAGCTTATGATACTTGACTCTTGGGGACTAAGCTATGGTGGGAGTCACCGTGCTGGTGTGAAGCAGTACCAAGCACCAGCTGATGACAACTGACTACAGCAGTACCATAAAAGCTACAACTTCTGACTCCTCCCCACACTCACACCTGTGCACAGCTTCTGCTCCTGCACCCATATTCTGGAGGCACTCCTCTTCTGCTGCATTCCTCATCTCAGGCTGCTAGTTGGTTCTCTTCACCAGAGCGCTCTGCAAGCTGCCTACCAAGCACACCTGAGCACAGCTACCTACAAAAGCATTTGGCAAATGGAGACTAGGGTTTCCAGTTCCTGCATCCAGAAATGAGGGCTGCCCATCTATTCTGGCAGTGTGACCCAAGATTCCTACTTTTCAGCTTGAACCGAAAACACCATGCCATACCAAAAAGCAAGAACACCACCAAGGAGTAACTTAGGCCAAGTCTGCCATTTTATCTGTGCTGCTGCACAGAGAAGTGCATCACCACATGCTAGAAAGTTAAAAATGCAAAAACCACAGCAACAACAACAACAACAAAAAAAATTAAGGAACTCATTTACATTTGCTTGGTTTTTAATAATCACTACCAGATGTCAGAGTGTGTACTATGTCTATGAACTTCTCTTCAAGAAGAAAACCACAAGAACAAAGTTATTTTTTCACATTAAACCCTGTCCCTTGTGCTGGAAGTAAACAAGGCTGAACTCCATGCTAATAGACACCTTCCTCACTGGAAG
>VYZR01086371.1:0-10181 GCA_013400675.1 Oxylabes madagascariensis
AAAAAAAAAAAAAAATCCTGTTGAAGTACCGTCCTTCATTCTCACTTGGGTAAAGTCGGAGCAGTGGCTCCTGTTGGGCTTCTCCACAAATGCTCTGCATTTGGGGTGCTCTCAGAGATGCCTAAAACTCCTGGTATAAAATCTGTGCAGCAGTGTAGTTCTCAACTCCATACAGATCAAAATGCAGCTGTTTTTTCCCTGTTCCTCACAAGGATGCAGATAGTTCTGTCTGCTTTACTGCCACTGATGAATTTTCTTCAGCCTTCAGGGCTGCAACTGGGTTGAGGAAGAGGATGAGGCAGATGAAAGAGCAAAGTAGTACCAGGGAGGGTGACTCACCTGCCTTATTTTAATCTTCATCACTCAGTAATGAAATGTTTTATTTATAGGTGAGGAACAGAGGGGGAGAGTTTGGGGAGGAGGAGAATGGTGTGGAGGGGAGAGGCTTTGGATGTCCCAGTTACCGCAAGTGTTGGGTTTTGTGAGTTGCAGTATTTTCTGGGCTGTGAATCTCCCCTGGGCTGGGTGGTTCATTATCTCTCACTGGTACAAGGGTCCCAGGAGGCACATCTGTCTCCTTTTTTCTTCAGCTCTGGAAATGCCACTCAATGACATATCTTATGCCTTATTTTCACCAAGAAATCTGTATTGTGCACGTATCAGTCTGTCTGGGGACAGCGACCCCAGAAAATGCCTGCATGTTTTCTCTGTTTCAGTCCTCCCAGAAAAGTTTGGGCAGATCCCACAGCTGTGTTTATCATGTCCTCACAGACCATCCCATGAAGGGATCCTGGCCCAGCTGCATGGCCTGGATTGGCCCAGGATACTCAGGATTAGAGTTAGGCTCTGCTTTCACTCCTGAGGCCTGAGTTGGCCTTGAGACCTAATTATTTCATGCACAAGTGTTTTAGCTCAAAGTTCCTGAAACAGCCGAGGAGTTGTGCTGCAGGTCCACATCATCAACAGGGAATGGAGTTTTTTAAATGGGTGGCTTCTTAGGAATTTCCCTCATTCTCCCTCCTTAGTAGCTGGTACTTGTAAAATGGGCCAAGTATGCACTGAGATTTTTAATTTTTAATGTAGCATTTATATCTGTTCTTCATGTGCTATTCTCTTACTTATAAATCAGGAATGCTTACAAAACTCTGGGGGTTCTTGTTTTTCTTGGGTTGATTGTTGTTTGTTTCTTTGTTTTTTTTCAAAAGAGAAGGTGGCCTCCACATAGTAAATCATGTTTCCAGTAATGAAGCATTATTTGTAATTAGTTTTCTAATTTAGGAGAAGCTGTAGAATTGGCATGATTCAGCACTCAGGAGCACACCTCACATTTAGTGTTCTTGTTTTTTTAAGACATTTCTGATTTATGGTCAGTCTACTCCTCCAAGAAACCTCGTACCTTCAACAGTGAGAATAAATTCTTGGCACTCACCTGCAAGACAAGACTTGAAATAGAGAAGACTTAAATCACCGACTTCAGTCCTCCTTGTTTCAATGAAGTGTTTAAGATTCTAATTTTATGGAACATAAGTGCATTCTTAACTGCTATTAAAATCAGGATGGTCTTAAGCATGTGCATAAAGGTGAGCATGTTTTGTTTAATTTAGGGATAAATGAGGTAGAAGATGTATCATGTATAAATTGGCTTTATTACCCATTAGACCAGACTGCTTCAGGACACTTGCATGTAAAATGGAAGCACCAATGCTCACCCATCTCATTACAGCACTGTGAAAATTAACCTTTAAAGAGATCGAAAGCTTCAAATGAAAATCATAATCATGTTGCTGTTGTGTATTTTGATCTATCGTGCGCGTCTAGGTGAGAATAAAAATTGTCAGAAATGACTACATGCTTCATAAGCCTGTCACTTTTAAATATTGAGGTGTTACCTCATAAACATTGGCTTTGTACTTTAATATTCCTTAAGAGCGGGCTTTCCCATCTTTATTTAAATAACAGCCGATTAAAGAGTTCTTTGCTCGTTCCTTTCACTGCTGTTATGAGTCGCCTGCCCTTGATGCGGCCTCCTGCTACCATGAGATCTTGTGTGAGAAGAGGTAGCTGGTTCTTCAGAGACGATTTCATCACAATTGCCAATTAACAGCTGCAGCATTCCCAACATCTCCCTCACGCAGCAGTGGCTCCCGTCCTGGATGCAGTGCTGCAGTGGGGTGTTTGCTTGGGTGCAGATGATGGAGCAGGGAAGATGCTTTCTGCACTGGGGTGACTCTGCAGACCTGCAGAGTTTTTTTTTTGTCAGCTCAAGGCTTTTCTGTGCCGTTCAGGACATGAGTTATGTCTTCTTTTTCAGCAGTGCTGAATTTATTAACTGCAGCTGATTTATTGCTGGTAGCTTTAAAGACATTGAAGGGACTTATTAACTGTGGCAAGTGAAAAGCGAATGCATGGGGCAGCCTTGTCAGGCTGGAAACTTTCCTGCTTCCAGTCCCTCAGGATCTTGTGTTTTTCATCTCTGAGGGTTTTTTTTTTCTGTCCAGATTATCACTCCATGTCTTGGGTGCACATGTGGGTGCCCCTGGGTGAGCCCTGTGGCTGAGAAGGAGGAAACACCAAGTCTGGCCAGGGTTTTGTACCCCAAACACAGCCCTGGCTGCCATCCCTCGCCCCATCAGAGTGCCCACGGACGTTTCAAAGCCACAAATGCAGAAGTTTCAGATCCAAATGACATCCCCAGCTTTCCCTGCACAGCATTAGTCACTGGCTGCGTGATCAAACAGAATCCTCACGCTGGGCAGGCTCTGCAGCACAGCTGTGCAGAGAAAGGCTGCAGACAGCCTGAGCCATCTGAGTTCGTGCTGATGTTCTTCTGCTGAGCCTGGGCGCCTCCACACAGCTCCCAAAACACTCAGGGGCACCTGTGAAAGAGCTGCTGGAGGGACAGACTGCATTTAAGGGTTGTGATCAGCAAGAAGAGGAGAATTCTGCCATTCACGGGCCAGATCCATCCCCTAAGTGGGGGCCTAACCCCCCACAAACATCATTTTGCATCTCAGGAAGGTGGGGACTCCCTCACCCCACACACAGGTTTTGGTGCACACGTAACCAGCAGAGCAGCTCTGCTTGTTTTTAAAACCATTTCTGGAAATTGTTTTAATGCCAGGCTCCTGGGCAGGCCAAAGGGCTGGATCCTGAGTGCAGCCTAAAGGTTGCCCTAAATCTGCCACCACCGTTCAGGTGTTCACCTGTATCCAGGTCAGCCGCATCCCTCTCCCTGTGTGAGGCACCAAGGCCACGGCAGGGCTGGGAGGTGAAAACCTGCAGCCAGCAGAGCTGGGGATCAGTGTCTCACCTCTGCTCTGATCTGTGGAGCAGCATTCCAAGTGCTTTGTGGGAGAGGGAATGAGGTTTCACTGTTACGAGATCTCTGCTGGCTGCTGGAGCATGAAGGGGTCTGAATTCCAATCAGTCTTAATTGGGTCTTTCCCTTGATGTCCTTAATGCTGGGGCAAAAGAGATGCACTTGCTGCTCGTGTGCATAGATGTTTTGCATTTCATGATGTTTTCATTCCTGTTGACTTCAGCAGTGAAGCACGATGCAACACGCTGGAAATGAAATGTGCACTTCAGCTGAACTGGAAGCTGAGCTGCTCCGTGCAGGTGTAGCTGTGTGATATGAGCAGCAGTCATTTGTTATTTACAGACCGATTTTAGTCCTCTAAAATCAGCCTGCTGATCCCTCTCCTTGTGGAAGTTACAAAAATGTGTATTGCAGTTTGTTCATCTTCTGTTCAGTGCTCATCTCTGTCTAAGGGTGTAGCATGTTTGTCAGTTTGCTGGGTTGGGGGGAGTGTTTTTGGTATTTTTTTCCTTTTATCACAGAGGTTTATAGCTTTGGTAAACATCACTGAGCAAATGCTCTAAACTGCAATATTGCTGTGCACTAAATTTTAATTGAGACAGTTGCCTTTGATGTAGGGCTAACCTAAAGCTGAGGCTGATTCCTCTCTTCTGCAGCTTTTGCAGTTCTTTAAAAAAAGACACAATGCAGCATTTATGTAGTTGCTGATTTCTCTACTGCTCTAGCAAATTATCACTGGAGTGGAATGTAGAACTGATCCCTCTGAATTTCCTGGTTATCCTGAAAGTCTCTGTTTATAATTTGTGATTCTCAGAGTGTAATTAGTTTGTAGGAAATGTGCTAGGCCCAAAGGTCACACTCCAAGACGATGGGTGAGAATTAAAATCCTAGAGGAGTCACCTCCTCTGAACACATTGTTTATGGGAAAAAATTAAAATAAAATAAAATAAAATAAAATAAAATAAAATAAAATAAAATAAAATAAAATAAAATAAAATAAAATAAAATTGGTTTGGAACCTCTGGGCAGTAGCTCTCTTTATCACTTTAACTAAGAAATCCTTACAGCAGATTGGCTGGTAAGTGGCATCCTTGTTGCTTGCAAGAGAGGATTTTTGTAGATCCACAGAGTTTTAGGTGGTGTCTGTTTTTCTACATAAAAAGTTCTGTGAGTGTTTAATGAGGGTACATTGAACACAGGACTGAAAAGTCAAATAAGCAATTAATTGATTGCATGGACAGATGTGGAGTCATTAAGTAAAACCTGGATTACTTTTACATGGATGAAATAGGAACTCTGCCTGTGAAAATACATACTTACGTCTGCTGCCAGGAGAAAGGATTGACTATCCTGAAATTTAATTTTTTTTAGAAAATTTTCATCAGGCAAAAAAGCCCCTTTCTGTAAGAGATACATGGACTGAAATAATATTAACAAAAACAGTGAAATCTTAGAAATAAGTGCATATACTTTCAAATTATTCTCAGATCAATTAATGTTTCACCTTATTTGGCTGGCAGCAGTGTTTAGAAAAGTACCTTTGCTTTTATAGGAAGACATTTATTCCAAATATACATAAATTCCATTTCAAAAGCACTAATTCCAGCCTGCAAAGTTCTTTATTCTATTTTAGAATTGCCATGTCATGTACATTTTTTCTGTTGTGATTTTTTTTTTCCTACCCTAAAAAACACCACTGGAGATTATGGAGGATTATCTGAGCAGTTACCATAGTAAAAGCCAGTTGCCATTTTGGGAATTTTTTTTTTTTTCCCCTCAAAGTCCTTTTGACATTAGCCTTTATAATTTGGTGCTGTGTAGTAGAAGTTCAGGTCAGAGCTGAGGAGACAGGCCTGGGGATTAATGCTGTGTGAAATATATGCAATCTCCTTCCACTTTGAACGTGCTAAGCAGACCATGTATAATCCCTGGAATATTTGGTAGATCTGCCAGGCCTTGAAGATGGCATTTGTAATATTTGTCCAGCTATATGTATTTTTACATGCTTCTCCCTGCCTATGCCATCCAAACTCTCTTCAAAACTGAGGGAGAAGGGGCTGAACGAAGACTGAGAAGTAGATGTACCGTTCCCAGGGAGAGATTTTAGAGTTTGGGCTTCTTTTTTTCCCCCTCTCTCTGCTGTTGCTTTTTAATGAATCGTTCTTCTAACCTACTTTAAATTGAGCTTCTAGCATGCTGGATGTTTTGCAGATGAATCATACTGTGCAATGCACTTATGCATATCTGCTGTGCAAGTACATTGTCAGCTTGTATTTGATAACCTACCAGCAAGCAGGGTCTTTTTTTATGGAAGCTTGGGATGCTAACATCATCCTCCAAGTGAGAATAATGCAACCGCTGCTAATAAATCAGCCTGGGTCCGGGGATGTCTCACCACTTTGCTGCATCCTTGATTAGCATTATCCTCAGAGGTATAAATTAAAGAGGAAAATATATAATCTGGGAAGCTTTCCAGCATCATCTTTGAAAATGAGAGCTCAGTGCTTTGCTGGGATTTCTTTGGTGGAGGAATGCTAATAGCAGTGCTGAAGATGTGCCCTGATTGCACCCTGAAGAGTAGGAAGACGCACAGAATAGCTTATTTTTTTTTTCCTTTGTCATCAAGATAACTTCTGATGTGATCTGCACTGGGTGAACAGTTTTCTACACGGTTCTGTGAATTGATCCCAGAAGTGCAGCTTCAGTCACTCCCTTTTCTACTACTTGTTCCCTTTGTCTGGCATCTGCATAGAATCTGGTGCATATTTTCCCACCTCAGCCTGCAGACAACTGCCTGCAGCTGTCAGAAAGTGGGCACAGCCCCTCTGAGACATTGGCCAAAGCCTGAGCTTCAGCAAGAAAGATTTCAGGAATTTCTTCTGACTGTTCCTACAAGGTGTCACCACAGCTGCATGGTAACTCCTGACACCTCCCTCCCCACCAAGGGGAGAAAACTGAGATGCAAAATGTGCTGATTTGTAAAAAAAAAAAAAAAAAAAAAAAAAAAAATTCACAGGGAGGATTTGATTTTTGCAATGTTCCAGCTGTGCTAAGTGAGCAGAAAGGGGAGTTTTCAGCATATCAGCAACATCTTGGAAATGGAAATGCCACATCTTCTAGCACTTTCTGAGTAAGTTTTCCCCTTCCTTGCCCATAATCCACTCGGGTCCCTGGCATTGACTGGAACTAGGAGTTTGGCATGACTTGTACTTGGAGTCCTGCTGTATATAATGTCTGTGTTTCTATTTGCTTTCCCTTGGCCAGCTCTCTGCCAACATCTTCCTTTGCTTTCCAAGAGATGGCAAAAAACACAGAATGCAAGACAAAGCTGTTCTTCCTCAGGTTGCCTTTTGGGGAGGCATCAGGTACCTTTATTACTATTTTCTTGGTGGAACATCTAATCCACAGGAGGGTGGAAGGTCCTACAAAGAGCCCCCAGGAGCTGCGTTTAAACTCAATCTGGGTCTGATGAGACCTGGGCGGTGCCAGGCTCCTCCAAAGAGGTTTTGGCTTCATCATCCATGACTCAGTTTACAGGGGCTCGCAGGCTGAGACTCCAAAAAGTCATTCCTCTCCCCTGAAAAAAATGTAGGGCAGTTATTTTTACTTAGCTCCTGAAGATAGTTAATTTTTTTCCTGCATGTTATCTCTTTTAAATTAATATTGAGGATCCTTAGTTATGTTTTACAAAGGCATTCACCCTTCCAGCTCAACAAAATAGAGGGAATACCATGTATTGTTTGCCAGCTCTACTGACATTGGTAGATTTGCTGAAGCAGTGTGTTTCAACATTTCCAGACATTTTTCCTGTGGAGCTTTCTCTTCCATAGAATGGTTTTCTGTTTCCCCTTGATTTGAGATGAAAAGAAAATTGAAAATAATATGAAATTTTCCCACAGGACAGAATTTCTTTTGCAATAGCTCAGCTTCTAGGTAATGTCAGGAATAACACAAACCACTGTGATCAGTGTGCTTAATTTCAACTCTGCATTTATGACTTACCCCTTGACATTTCTCTCTGAAGAATAACGACATAACCACACTTTACTCTCAGCTTGAAAATACCCATTAAAACTGAGAGCTACTGCAACAGCAAGTAGGGTTTGTGAGCATCTATTTAATGCAGTCAACAGGGTTGTGACCTGGGTTCTCTGTCACTGGAAATGAAATTGCCTTCTGGTCCAGCCCATCCCATTGCTGCTGTAACACCAAGCAGGTTATTTTCTCTTTTTGGCAGATGACTTTGCCAGCACTGTGGTAAAGAAGGCATGAAGTGTTCCCCCAGCCAGCAGCTGCCCAGGGCCCTTGGATTTAAATAATGATCATAGAGTCACAGATCATAGAATGGGTTGGGTTGGAATGGGTCTTAAAGGCCACCCAGTTCCAGCCCCCTGCTGTGGGCAGGGTCACCTTCCACTATCCCAGGCTACTCCAAGCCCTGTTCAGCCTGGCCTGAAGCACTTCCAGGGATCCAGGGGCAGCCACAGCTTCTCTGGGCAACCTGTACCAGGGCCTCATCACCCTTACAGCAAAGAATTTCTTCATAATATCTAACCTAAACCTGCCCTCCTTCAGCTGAAGGCCATTCTCCCTTGTCCTATCACTGCATACCCTTGTCCAAAGTCCCTCTCCAGCTCTCTTGGAGTCCCTTTAGGCACTGGAAGGGGCTCTAAGATCTCCCTGGAGCCTTCTTTTCTCCAGTCTGAGCAACCCCAACTGTTTCAGCCTGTCTTTGCAGATGTATTCCAGACCTGTGGTAGCTCTCTGCTGGACTCATTCCAACAGGTCAACATCATTATATAGTGCTCCTTCTTCACTCACTTAAAAACGTGACTTGCCTGTTGATGCCAAGCAAGGGAAGGAAAATGAGGGAAGACAGCAAATGAAACTCTTTCTTCTTAGTCTCTACACAAGATTTTTCTTTTGGAAAAGCCCTCCCCTTCTCACGCTGTGTGAGCAGGAAAGCAGTGCAGCTCCCCATGAGCGGGAAGCAAAGCCTTTAGGAGTCATCAGGTTCCCTTTCCCGACCCTGAACTTGGAGCTGCAATGACAA
Source organism: Oxylabes madagascariensis (assembly GCA_013400675.1). Lineage (NCBI taxonomy): Eukaryota > Metazoa > Chordata > Aves > Passeriformes > Timaliidae > Oxylabes > Oxylabes madagascariensis. Next base: position 8,373 of record VYZR01086371.1, read on the forward strand.
CTGCTNCAGGGCCCTTGGATTTAAATAATGATCATAGAGTCACAGATCATAGAATGGGTTGGGTTGGAATGGTTCTTAAAGATCACCCAATTCCAGCCCCTCTGCTGCGGGCAGGGTCACCTTCCACTATCCCAGGCCGCTCCCAGCCCTGTTCAACCTGGCCTGAAGCACTTCCAGGGATCCAGGGGGGCCACAGCTTCTCTGGGCAACCTGTGCCAGGGCCTCATCACCCTTACAACAAAGAATTTCTTCATAATATCTAACCTAAACCTGCCCTCCTTCAGCTGAAGGCCATTCTCCCTTGTCCTATCACTGCATACCCTTGTCCAAAGTCCCTCTCCAGCTCTCTTGGAGTCCCTTTAGGCACTGGAAAGGGCTCTAAGATCTCCCTGGAGCCTTCTTTTCTCCAGTCTGAGCAGCCCCACTGTTTCAGCCTGTCTTTGCAGATGTATTCCAGACCTGTGGTAGCTCTCTGCTGGACTCATTCCAACAGGTCAACATCATTATATAGTGCTCCTTCTTCACTCACTTAAAAATGTGACTTGCCTGTTGATGCCAAGCAAGGGAAGGAAAATGAGGGAAGACAGCAAATGAAACTCTTTCTTCTTAGTCTCTACACAAGATTTTTCTTTTGGAAAAGCCCTCCCCTTCTCACGCTGTGTGAGCAGGAAAGCAGTGCAGCTCCCCATGAGCGGGAAGCAAAGCCTTTAGGAGTCATCAGGTTCCCTTTCCCGACCCTGAACTTGGAGCTGCAATGACAACTGCTCCCTCAGGTTTGCTGTGCTGGCTTGGAACCCTAGAGGCTAAAAATTTCAGGCTTTCTGTGTTCACAGGTGCTCAAGCAAGCACCACATTTAATTTAAGACCTTAAGACAGGCTCCCTAGATTAAGTAATAGCACAAGGATTGTAAGCGTGTGGTTTAAATAATATTGTGTAATCTCACAAGATGAAAAACTTAGATTTAAGATTTTAGTATATAGTAATACGTGTAAGACAAGATAGAAGGCTTTAAGTGTTGTCTTAAGTCCTTCTTTTTCACCTTCTTTTTCCTTCTTCTTCCTAAGTAGTTTTAGGTAGTTTTCTGTAATTAAGTAAAAAAAGTCTGCATTACAGGCCTTAAGTAGTCATTATTAAGTCAAAAGCATAAATAATATGTGTCACCTTGTTATTAAGTAATTATCACTTAAATAACCTTAGAAAGAGTTAGAAGCACTCCATTTTACCTCATTTTCCTGGCTTACTAGTTAAGCTCACAGCTGGTGAGTCTGTACATAGATAAGATATAATAAACAGCCAAGTCCAAACTCGATCTGTGATTTCCCATATCTCTATCCCAAGTGGTTCACAGTGCTGCTTGTTTTAGTCAACTTTAAAAAAAAAAAAAAAAAAAAAAAAGTCTATCCCAGAAGTTTTCAACCAATTTCAGTCCCATTCAGCTGGATGGGTGCAACTTCTGGAGCAGGTAAAATCCAAATCTTACCAGGAGTCTGCTGCTCCCGCCTGCTTCCAGCACCGGGTGTCCCAGGCTTCTGTAATTTTTAGAAACAAAGAGCCAGATGTGACGAAAAACCATGTTGCACAAAGAATCTGCAGAATTGCTCACTCAGATTTCTGGTTACAAGTGCTCTGCTGTGCTAGGCACAAGTTTCTGAGAAGATTAATTAAAGAAGCTGGTTTCTGTTGCTGTTGAGCATCAAACAACAACACAGACTCTCAATCAGAAGGCTAGAAAAGGTGAACCTTTATTTTTGAGATTTGACTCTCATACAGTATTTTACACAGACCAATTTGATGGGTAAAACAAAGGC
>VYZR01086380.1:18683-30015 GCA_013400675.1 Oxylabes madagascariensis
TTTTTTTTTCCCTTTTTTTCCGCTGTTTATTTGTTTTACAAAGATGTTTCAATTCATCCTCCTCCAAAATCCAGTGGCAGAGCAAGAGACAGCAGGGCAGCCTTCCTCCCCCACTTGCTACTCCTGTGTGGGCAGGGACAGAGGGGATGTTGCTGAACCACTTTCTGAAAGGAGAAAATATGAAAACGGTTGCTACCATCACCATTACTTTGATTCTATTTTTATTGTTTAGTCATGACTGTTATCACAGCTCACCACCATCACTACAGCCAGTGCTTCCGGGCTGTTACTAGTTCTGAGACACCAGCTTGAATTGAGTCTTGTGAGCCTTAAGCCTGTCTTTCAAACCTTCTCTATGTCTTAAGCGAAGATATTTTTCCTACCATGCCTGGACTTGTTATCTCAAGTGCCAGCTGTGCTTGCTGTGTGGGAGACATTAAATGCTTTTATGATGCAGTACTCCCAAGCTGTGTGTGCCTCAGAGCACAGCCTGACGCCCTCGCTGCCACTCTCTGCTACGCCTGATCCAGCAAAGGGAACCTCATGGACTCCGGCAAAAGATGAAAGGTCTGTAAATGTTATGAAAGACCACGTTGCACCTAGCTACAGTTTCTGCAGAGATACATTTGGTTAGCCAGCACAGTTAGACCTCTTCCCCAGTATGTTCTCTGCAGACCAAGTAGTACCAAGTACATAGGTTTATTCCTGCTACTGGGGAGAAAAACAAAAACCAACCAAACAAAGAAAAAAACAAACCAAAACAAAAACAAATTAAAAAAAAAAATTAAGGGTAGAAACAGACTTTTTATGTCTTGTGAATTTTTATTTATTTGCATTATTACGTCAAGGGATATAAAGTCCAGTAAACTTGCTAAACTTGCTCGTATTTAATACTTTACATATTCTGCTGATCTGTGCCCTAGAGTAGGATAAAACTGGTAAAAAAATTCCTATCAAAGAACACATTTTTTCTGACAAGTGAACTATAAAATACATTCTCATTTAACAAACTCCTCTATTTTTCCATTTTTGATATTTGAAGTAAAGGAAAACTATGATTTTTCCCTTGTTTGTTCCTCTGAATGGAGGCTGAAGAATGCAGAGCAGCAGCTCTCTGGGAGGAAGCACACAACTGGGAAGGAAAGAGAGGGAATCATTGCCACCAAGTGGGGAAACACAAAACTGCAGCATATGCTTCAACTGGTTTGAAGTTGTTTTTTTTTTTCCCTGTTCAACTCCGATGGGAAAAACATGTCAATCAGCCCTATTAGCAGCACCCTGTAAATTAGGTGCAAGTTTTCAACTTTGCTAAATTATTTCCCATAGCAGAACTTAAAGCATATTTATCCTGCCTTAGAAATTTAGTAGGAGGGCTTTTTTTCCAAATAATTATAGAAAAGTCATCTAGTGACTACAGTTAGAGTTCATTCATGTCTGTCTTGCATTTAAAGAACATTATTCATTTAAAGAACATTATTCAACGAGAATTTTTTTTCTTAAAATCAAATTCCAAGTTCACAAAAATCAGCAGGAAGAGAATAATAGCATTCTCTGCAGGGCAAAGAGAAAGGCCACACTACCAATCTTTTTATTTATTTGCATGGGGTGGCGTGTAGCATATTAGATAAAAATACCTGCAATATAAAATAGTGGTGAACATATCTCAATGCTCCCAAAGTTGTGATAAAATAATCATCCTTAAATTTACAGTCCATTTTTAAAAGGTAGATTCTGATTTATAATGACAACCTGTTGTTTCTAGTTCTTTCACTTTTTCTGTGATGTTGGGTACTACTTCATCTTCAGGATTGCTATGCCCTGGAGCAATTAAGAATAACACTTTGATATATGAGGTGTTTGTCAGGTTTGAGAGGCAGCAGAGACTGGGTTCAAGTCTGTACAAATCAGGCAAAAGAAGACTTTCCAAAACCCAGTGAGCCTTCTAGCACTGCTTTCAAAACCTTTTGTTAGCTTTGAAAACTTTGAGAATTGTGAAATTGAGAGAATTCACAAATATATATCCAACTCCCGCTTTTCTTTCCCCAACTGTTTGTCAACTACTTTTCTCTGAAACAGTAGCTTTTTCCTAAACATTTTCCATGAGTTAGTGGTGGTCATCACCAGGTCATCCTTTTGTGAATCTTCTTCTTAGCTGTTTAACTATGGAAATGCTCTGATTATGACTCCTGAGACAAATTAGGAAGAAGATTCAGTGAACAGCAGGGAGGAAGGAAATCAAGTATCATAAGACTCAAATTTAGAGACTCAAAGAAATGGAGGTTCCTAACTCTTTAGTTTTTGAATATACTTGGGAATGGATCTCTCTCTGTAAAAAAGCAAAGTACTTTTACAGAAGTAGCTGTGATTTTGCCAGCATCTGGGCAATGGAATGGAATAAATTGCCCTTCCTGTGCAATTGTCATCACCAGAACTGGCATCACCAGAAAAAGCAAATTCAAACTGCCATTATTGACGGTGATATGAAAAGTTAGAAGAATCGGAAAAAAACCCAAATCCTGACATGTCTCATTTTAATCCTAATTTCATTTTTTTAAGGTAGTACAGTTCACTGAAGGATGGGTATAATTGGTCTATTTTAGCTCCTGGTAGTGCTAACTATCTACAGGAGACAGGAACATTGGTTCAGTGTGGCCATGGGTAAAAGAATAACTGAATCACTGCAGAGCTGCTCTTAACACTTCAATACGTAAAGAGAATAGAAGCAACGATGAGTTAGCATCTCTGTACCTATATGGACATAAATTTCTCTGACTCATTCAAGCACTCATGTTCATGGAAAAATCTGAGTTTCCTAATAATTAGGATATCCTTGAGAGCAATCAAAAAACCTGGTGTGGAATTTAACTGCAGTTGTCCATGCAACCACTTGATTGTGCTCAGCCTTGCGTGTTCATTCACAAATCACACCCAAAGCACCATGTCTGCACAGTAATAGTACCATGTATTCTGTGATACCCATTAGGAATCGCATTCAGTTGGTAAATTTGGGCGTCATTCCTGTATGATTTTTTTTACTCTGAAACATCAAAACCTGAAAGTTCCTGTGGGTCAGTCTGTTTCTTGGGACCTTGCCTCTGAGTTTTACACAGGACTTTGATCTGCTAATCCAGTGCTTACAGCATTTTAGCACTTAAAAATAGGCAATCAAATAATTTCTAGTGTATTACAGAAAAAGAGTAAGTAATCCAGTAGAATCAATAAGCTGTTATCCAGAATTGTTTGACTGAAGTGATGCTGTTTCACACCAATTTTCATTGAAGATAAAAGGGCAGATTCACAGGTCCATCAACTTGACAGGCACTGAATTTCTAAATTTTCTGGAGAAATGAAAGGAGTTACCCTATACATTGAGGGAACATGTTTTGTTCTTTTACTGTTCTTCTAGGTTGCAAGTTGTTGGTCCCAAACTGTGGTTAAAATTAAACTTGGTTTATTAACTTCTAAAATAATCTCAAATGAAAATATATGTTTGTGTGTTATTATATGAATATTTAAGACTATAGTAAGATGTAAAATGATTCAGTTTTTAAGTCTGTCGTTAATCTCTTTCTTGTTATTAGAAAAATATAACAAATCAGCATAAACCACTTATTGTCTTAACAGAAAAGCTGCTACAAATAGAGAGGGAATGTTGACAATGCAAATTAATTAAATTATGACAAAAAATAAAGTATTGACTCCCTTTCTTCTACATTCAAAAGCCTGCACTTGTCAAGAAATATTCTCCCCACAATTTCTCAACTGGCTCTGGCAACATGCCAAGTCCAAACCATGCCAAATGAATTAGCTTAACAAAGGTATAAATATGCTCAGACAAAAAGATCTCACGCGTGACTGGTTTATGTGATGTTCTTTCAATTAGCCATATTCCAATAAGCCTCAATTTTAATTTCATAAGCCTCAGAATTCATTTGGCATTGGTGAATTCTCCTCCCCTTCAGTAATTAACCATTTAGGTGTGACTAATGAAAAAAAGAAGTCAAATTGCATACTGGTTTTATCAGCAGTAATAGATAATTAATTAATCATTGGTTCTATTTAAATTGGTTGAGTATTATTATGAAAAAGTAAGTAATCAGCGCTGAGTTAGCTTTCATTTTCATATTCTATATGCTTAACTGAACACACTCACAAACATATAAGTTTCTTTTCATGATAAATACTCTTTGGAAATGTTTCATATATTTGTCTTCAGTTATTTTCAAGCATTTAGGAAGGTTTATGGCAATTAAAATAAACAAACTAAAAATACATAATGAAGAAACTCCTAATAATTGGGGCTAATGTTACACAAATATACCGTAATAAATAGGGTCATTATACCCTATTTAACATTACAAACTGGTATCATCAGCATGAAGAAAAATGCTAAAATTTGTCATGTTGTGTTGATCCATACAGTGATCATACAGTATTTTTCCTCCTAAATTGTCCATCCACCAAGTATGTTTAAAATATCACAGACTAGTTCCTATTACAACTGTCAAAAACTGTAAGACAGTATGAAAAGCATTTTATTTTAAATAAATATGTTTTATTATAAGTATTTTGACCCATATTCCCCATGTCTATATTAAATGAGAAAATCCAAGGCCAGTTATAATAATGAAGAAGCTACTTAAGGAGCAGGTGATCTGCAAATGGATAGGACAAGTGTAATAAACACCATTTTAAGATCATACTGTAGGAATCAGAAAGGTCTGAACATGTGTTTAACCATAGGACTTCTCTTTCCCTAACTCTTAGAATATCATGCCAGTTAGAAAAAAATATATAAGGATACAGTTTCATCCTATCCTACCCCAGGAATTTAGGATCATTTCAGTCTGTATTTCTGCCACGTGGGAGGATCAAGCCCCCCCAAAACACCAGGCTGCCCGCACTCCAGTGGCTGAGCCTTGCCATACATTCAACACCCCAAGAACTCCCCGTGGTACCACACACACTGCAGGACTGTGACACTCTCTATTTTGCATTTTTCAGGAAAATGATTGGACTCTGAACTAAGCCATGCTCTTGCCGAGTCTGGAGTCCTACTTGTCCTTTTACAACCCAGTCATTTCTGTGCCTCCATGGACTCAGTGGGAGCTGCTGACTCCACGGAGCTGATCAGTGGGGTTTTGCTTCATGCTACACAGCAGTTCATATCTCCTACTGATTTAGGAATTGTGCTACTACTTTCTTCCATAGCTGTGGTCTGTTCTGTACTCACAAAACAGCTATAGCAGATACATGTATAAAAAGATACTAAAACACTGAACTAAAAATAAATCTTGCTCAAAAAAAGCAGATTTTTTTTCTCATCCTGGAAATGATCATGCTGGTTTGCATTTTTAGCATGATTTTCAAAGATTTTCATGATCTGCTTTACAAATACTGGATTTTTTTTCTGAGATCATTTATCAGTCCATAAAATTTTGGGATAAAAAGACATCTATTTTTCTATTGCCTTCACTATTGTAGAACACTAAAATAATTCTGTTAAAGTACTATAACGTCTCTTGAGTTTAGTTAAAAACACTTAGAAAAAAAAGAAATCTTCCCTTCTCCAATACTATTTATACATATTTTCTTTCTGTATTTCCAAATAGTCTCTTGCACTAATGCATTTCAATGGCACACACGTTATGCAACCCTATTTTAACTCTGCAAATGTCCTCACTTTTGACCCGCAATTATTGGCAGATACAAAGTATTTACGTTGGATAAAACCAATTATGAAATCCCTGCATTGCCCAAAATCTAATGCCAATGGCATTTTTCAAATGGTCTACAACTACTTCTCACCACTGCCAATGCAATTTTTTTTCCTGTGGAAAATCATGAGAATAGTCTCGCTTATCCACATTCAGTTCTGCATAGAAATGACAGAAGTGAGAAAGAATGCAATGGTGGAAAGCTTGTACCACACGCAATTTAAGCAAACCAAGGAAAATCTTCTTACTTGAAGATTTATTTTTGTGTGCGTGAATGAATATACACATTTCTTGAAGAAAGCAAGAAATAAAGACCACTCTCTTGGTCAAGTTGCAAAGTAGCCTTTTACCCAAAAGCTCATTTTTCACACTCAGACGTGGCGCTGTATTTCCAACGGAACTGTCAGTACTGCATGAGTGGATTGTATACCTGGGGAGGTATTTAAAAAGTGGATAAAACTGAGTGGCCATGTCACCTGAAAATTCACCCTTCTCCTTTTAATCACAGCATACAAGGTAGGCTGAAAAAACAAACAAAAAAAAAAAAAAAAAGAAAAGAAAAAAAAATCGATCTTTTAACCTTATTGTCGCTGCGTCTGCAGCGAGCACGGAGGCAGTTTGGGCCGCCGGCGGCCCGTAGTTCCCCTGGCAACCGGCAGGAAGCGTCGGCGGTGCCCGGAGCCCGCGGGGAGCGGGGACAGCACTGCCCGGAGCCCGCTGTGCCCGCAGCCCGCTGTGCCCGGAGCCCGCTGTGCCCGCAGCCCGCTGTGCCCGGAGCCCGCTGTGCCCGCAGCCCGCTGTGCCCGCAGCCCGGCGTGCCCGCAGCCCGCTGTGCTCACAGCCCGCTGTGCCCGCAGCCCGCTGTGCCCGCAGCCCGGCGCGCCCAGGGAGCGGGAGCCGGGCCCGGGACGGGGCCCAGGGCGCGGGGCGGTCCCTCGTGCTCCCGCGGGGTCCCTGGATGTCCCGCGGGGCTCCTGAGGGCCGGGCCGGGGGCTCTGTGGGCACTGGCCGGAGCTCGTCTGGCTGAGCCCTTCCTCATCTGTTTCTGCCTCTGCACTCCGGGAGAGTTGGCGCTCAGCAGGGTAAGGGAGCGACCTCGCCTTTCAAATCCTACTGACTTCCATTCTGCCTGCCTTAAGTGACTTCTAGATCCCGAACTCCAGGCTGCGGTTTTCCTCCTTTGAAAGATGTCTCTTAAAAGTGCTTCTCCTATTTCTGTTTAAAGTGTCGCTCCTTTATTTGAAGTCTGTTATCTGCCAGTAGATGGGTCACTTCTGAATCAAACCTCGCTTGTTTGATTCACGGCTGTGCTTCACCTGTCTGATCTCTACAAAAACGTGTGGCCCTTCCAGCTCCCGCCGCACGAGAGCATTCATCTCTGAACTGTGAGACCTTATGAAAAGTACTTTTTCTTCTCAGTGCTACCTAATGTACCTTAGCATGTATTTTGGTTGCTTTGAAAATAGAAAAAATTAAATACATCTGAATTACTTCCACATACTTTTCTGAGAAAAATATTTTTGTAGGTATTAGCAAGCTGACTGTATTATGAGAAATTGTACATTACAAATTCTGACATGGATAGCACTATTTTGTGATACATGCTGCTACTGTCAAGAACTTATCTGATGTTTTCATAGTATGAAACCATTTTGATTCTTAATTTTCTGACAGTTAAAAATCTGTCTCCTCTAATCTTCTCTAATCTAATCTCCTCTAATTCTCTTTACGTTAATGTGATTAGAATTTTATGATAATAAGCAGACATACAAAATCAGTAGATTTATTTCTATATTAGTGTTTTCCATTTGACTTCCGTTTTACAAACAGAATAGTTCCCTTAAGTGCCGTGTAAGTTTCTGTGAGTTCTGAAGAGATTTAATTGATAATTGTGATATATTATTTCTTTTAAAAAGACTTGCAGTGGAGACAGGCCACATTCTGGAAATGGGAGGAAAGGGAAAGCAAAATGAACAGTAGATGAACTGATTTGAATCACTAGTTCTGATTGAATCATCAGTCAAGAAGTCTTGATTTAAACTTTCAATTTTAGTTTTGCTTTGTATTTTAGCTAATTTGCTAATCATTATTGTATGTTGTTTCACAGTATATAGTAAAACTTAGGCACTTCTTTTAATTCTTTCCACAAGTCATAAAGACAGCATATCTACACATGTGCTGGGACCTTATCAGAAACAGAAGTAATCCTAAAGATTTCATCATGAAGATGATGACAAAAGTACCTGACTGGAAATCCTGTTCAGAGGGAAGAATTAGAATAGCCAAGCTAAACAAGGACTACACGTGCGAGGTCTGGCAGAGATTAGGGCAGGTGTCTTATACAGCTGAGGGTGAGAGAGTACCATGGCAAATCTGTCTCTGATTCATCCTGATCTCAGTATTCAGCATTTAATCATGTTTTTAACAAAAACAGGTGTCATCAAGGGTGATGGCTGGACAGCAAGCACACTGCTCATTCCTGAGGAAGCGTTTGTTTCTCAGTGTGGCTTCCTATTATTTTCATCTCTCTATGGTGTAATTTCTTTTTCACCATAGGAACCTAATGTCTTATTTACTAAACTGTTTTTTTCCATACAGAATACACCACAGAAAAAATTACTAAACATTATAATATTCAAAACTAGGGTTTTCACTATTTATAATTTTACTAATTTTTAAAATCTTGTTCTCTCCCAGGAATAATTTATATTATTCATCATAGCATCCGACTTGGTATGTTTAATAGGTAGAGAACTATCATTTTTGTTAGGGACACTTTAACCCAATTGCATACATTTGTAGTGATGTGTAGCTGGTGCATTGACATACAGAAGATAAATTTACTTAAATCAGTATTTAAGGATGTAGACAACATTATTTTTGCAGTCTTTTTAAAAAAGTACTTTCATTCTTAGTGGAATTAGAATTTATTTTCTGTGTTCTTTTTTTTGCTGCCTTACATTTCAGTCTTCATCTCTTATTGTTTGTGGTTTGGGTTTTGTGTCCTGCACGTACTTGCTTTATTCCTTCATTCTGGACCTTATTCAAATTGTTGCTTTCTTCTGATGAAACTGTACCCAGCCCTATTTGACTCTGGGCTCTTCTGCAGAGCCCTGTACTTACTGCTGCTGAGATTTCTGTAGGCTACCCTAAAAGCAGACTGTATCTAATTCACTTTTGCTGCAGGTCTCAAAGAATGCAAGAGGAGCAGGTTAGGAAATGTGTGCACTTGAAATATGGAGTGACAGGACTATTACAGTTGTCCCATGCCCTGTGTCCAATATATAAGAATAAGTATCTATTTCCTAGTGCACTTATTCAGATTTGCTCGGTTGTTTGCTCATGTCACTCTTTGGTCCTGGGGATTCTAACCCTTGATATCCTGTCATATAGGAATGAAAATTATTCTAGGTTTTTAATTCTTTTTCTTTTTTTTTCTTTTTTTTTTTTTTTTTGCAGGAAGCAGTGTTCTAAGAATGTCATCAGGCATCCAAATAAATAAAAAGACTGCAGCACAGAAAAGCAAGATACGTTCTCCAGAATCACAGCCAAAGCCTAGTGACAAGCTGAATCCTAAAACTATTGATCCAGTATGTATAGGTGGTGGTGGTTTTTTTTGGTTAAAATCCATCTGTGGTTTGAAGAGTTTTCCTTACTTTATGAAATGGCATGCAGGACATGCTTCTTCTGGTCCTATTTTTTAAACTGAAATTAAACTTTTGTTATTAATCATACATAGCTTATCTTCTAAGCTCAAATGCCTGAAGGTATAACATTGTTTATTACATTTTCATAAAAAATTATTTTGATACAGTTGTGGCTTGGATGGTAACTGTTATTTTTTATGTACTATTGCCCTAAAAAGACATTTACAGCTAAACACTAAAAAGGGGTTTTTTTTCTTCTAAACTTTGGCACCTGCTGCTTTAGAGAAACTTATTTCAGTTATGCAATGAAACCGAGGCTCAGGTGGCATATTGAAGGTATTCAAAGCTTCATAAAATCTGGCAAATTAACTGCTGGTGAGCTTTATTTGAAACTCACAGTTACTCTGACTATGTAATCCTTCAGGAAAAATTTGTGTTCTTGGGAGAGTAGTAATGAAAGGAGTTGTTTATTTCATGGAAGTCCCGTGCCTGGAGAACTAGCATTGAATGCATGAATTATAGTTCACCACTGGGCCATATAATTTGCCAATTAGTAATGTCACAGGCTTCTTGGAAAGTGAATTAAATGCAGAAGTACTTTGCTGATAAACAGAGGCTGAATACTTTAATGTGGGCATCTTTTCTACTTGAAATCTCTTTGCAAATAGCACAATGACCCAAATTAAGCCATGAACACAATTCTGGTAATCTTATGTGGGTTTAAACACTCAAAAGATAAAAATTGAGATTTCATGGTATTTCCTTCTGAATGCTCTGTGATAAGGTGTATTATCTGGGAAGCAGCATTAAATGATCATGCTAATAAATAAAACAATAGTTCATATGCATAAGAAGCATCTATATGATAAAAAAAATTGTACAGCTTTTCCTTGCATGAAGGTCCTAGTTTCCTTCTCCATCCAGTGTGTCCTTCCTAGATTGTCACACAGTATTTCTAGTGCATTTCTAGTGCATTTCTAGTGCCCTTCCACCAGCTTGCCCAATATTTGGTGTTTCTTCCACATCTTGCCACCATATACTTTTGTCTATACTCAGATCAAGATGGAATTGCAGTAAAACTGCCTTCTGCATGTTACCAATATAACAACAAGAGCTTCAGGGAAGTGGGAGCTCCCTGATCTGCTTAGGAAAGAACCTGTAAGACTTTATTATTACCCTTTGCAAAAAAAATAGAAAAATAAAGTGATTCCATCAGGAGACCACCGATTGTACATTTTTATTCATTTTAACAACTCCCTAGACTGATGAGTCTTAAAAGCAGTTTTTGCATAAGTGTATCACTTATATGTTTTCCACTCCATACCTGCAGTTCTTTTTTTGATTTGTTTTAGAATCATATGATTAAGTTCATGTTTTGGTACTGTTATGAATAAATAATGTTGTTTTTTTTCTGTCCTCACAGTTTCGTGCTTATTCTCAACCACCATCTGCATTTTCTGCTACTTATGCTAGAGGTGGCATTCCGTGCAGGTGTGTTCGGTTTGTTTCTTATTTGTACCAAATATATTATGAAATACATCTCTTCACATTTCACCTTTTAGTTAGGTTGTTTGATTCCATTCAATGCTGCAAAACTTTCTAATACTTAACTCTTTTCAGAGCAAAAATAACTTTCCATGCCTTTGAAATTGTCTTCTTTTGGTTCTTTTATTATGCTATATTAATATCAAAGCCACATTTTTAAAGAATAGTTAAGTAGTGTAGACTTGGTTTCCTAAAAGTCTTTCATAAACGATTTTTCAGGTAATTGTATTTACTTCTCCCTACTAACAAAGATAATAAAGTTAATGCCATTTCAATAAGTAGACCTTTCACAGCCTTTTTTATCTGAACTTAGTAGTATGACAACATTATTGAATATTCCTATTCTGTAGTTTTCAGGCATATTGAATATTAAGAAAACTACTTGCAAGTAAGTTTAGGGTATTTTAAGTTATTTAGATATAT
>VYZR01086389.1:0-12372 GCA_013400675.1 Oxylabes madagascariensis
GAGCAGAACAGCGCGAGGGGGGCTTTCATCACTTGCTGCTGCTGGCCCTCCTTGCTCAGAGGCCTAAGCTGGGGAGATTGTTGGGGTGTATATTTACTTTTGTATTCTTGAGTTGTTTCACTTTCAGTTCTAAACATGTGCTGTATCCATAGAGTCCCACTGACATCAGTGGGGCAAATGTACAGAAATCAGCCTCACCAACATAATCCCTTTTGTACTGCTGTCATTAGCTGAGAACAAAAGCTCAAACAGAGAGATCCTAAGCTGTCGAGTGTGATCACGGTAGCTAAAAACTAAACAGGTGAATCCTGTTTGCAGCATCCAAAAAGTCACGTGCTAAGCAACAGGAAGGCACAGATTTGCAGCAGGCTGTTGTGAGTTGTGTGTGAAGTGGGGAGGTATGGCATGCTCAGCCCATGGGTTTGTGCTGGTGGGTGCTCCAGTGAGGTCTCCATGTACTTCTGGGGATAAATAACTAGCCATGCTTAGCCATGAGAATTAACCTGAAAGGGATTCAAAGGGAACAGAGCTTAAAAATAATCCTGAAAGAGGGCAGAGATCAAGTGGTGGGATCCTACAAGCCAGTGGGATGCATGAATATGCCTGATCTTCTATCTGGAGTTGACTATAACCTCTCCCTTCAGCTTTGACCCCTGCACCTTCAGGTGAACTTAAATTTGAAGGCAGCATGTGACTGTTCCAGACCACCTTGCTCCAGGTAGACATTTTCCCTATAAAAGTTGTTCCTCTGAAACTCTGTGTCTTACTTTACATCTCAGCAAGCTCCATACTTGCAGCAGATTTGTGGAAGGTGTTTCACTGGAAATTACTCACTCTGTGAACACTCAAGTGTTAACAGATATTTTTCTGGAAGCTCTCCCCTCTAGACACACAAGTCTGAACGAGTATTCGTGCTCTGGTTTTCCCCCTGCTTTGCAGCTGATGGGGGGAAACTGAAGCATATATGGATGAATCACTGTTCTATGCAACATATTGACCCGGGACAAACCAATTCCATTTCTCACTGCTGACATTTGAGTCAGCAGATGCAAGAATTTCACTTGCTTTGTCAGAAGACTCCCCCTTTGGACCTTCTCAGGTCTCATTTCTAAGGCTGTGTTTAGCCTGTTTGCAGCTTTAGGCTGTTTCCATGTTCATTTACCCAGTAGGAGAAGGTGAGAAGGTAAGTTATAAGGTAAATTCTATTGTTTTCTACCTGAAATTCTCCTCATTATCAGGATCTGTTCCTCAGCCAGAAAAGTTGTTAACCAAGACCTTTCTACTTGCATAATTTAACACTCAAATTCTCACTCCAGAGTTTTTGCGGCAGGTACTTTTCATTAATAACACATATACAGCCTCAGCATCATTTGGATGGCATCTATCTTGAGGTCATCCCAAATTCTTGCTTTCATGAAACGGTTCTCCTTGGTGGAAGCTCATTCTGCCTACCTCTGTACCTCTGGTATTAAATTTTTAATGGCTTCAACTGTTCTTTCCATAAGTAATAAGGATACAAGGATTAGTCTTGGATCCTAGCTTCCATAATTTCTTGTATATGTATTTCAATACATATGTTACATTTACATGCACTAGCTATACACATATATATTGAAATTTCAGTATGTATATATAAATATAAGATTCAGCTGAGTGTTCACAAGTCCAGTTAGCCTGATGGGATTCATCCCAGATACTGAAAGACTTAATGAATGTTATGTCAGCAATGCTCTCAACCATCTACCAAAGCTCTTGGGAGTCTGGGAAGGTCCCTGCTGACTCAAAGTTAGCCAGTGTTATTCCAATTTACAAGAAAAGACCTAGGGAACTACAGACCTATTAGTCTAACCTCGGTTCCAGGAAAAAATATGGAGGGGATCGTATCGGGTGCTAATGAAAGGCCACCCACCTAGCAGATGAAGGGAAGGCAGTGGATATAGTTTTTCTGGATTTTTAGTAAGGCTTTTGATAGTGTCCCTCACAGCATCCTTTTGGACAAGTTGTCCAGCTGTGGGATGAGTGGATTCACAGTGTGCTGGGTGGGNCCGGGTAGTTGGATTAGAGAATGGATTGTTGCCAATTACTTTTACTGACCTATTATATTCTATGCTATGCTATGTTATGCTGTTCTATTTTATTCTATTCTATTCCATTTTTGGAGGGTTTATAATGTTTGGAAAACCTCTGCCCTACAGAGCATGACCTTGATAATAAACACACTTAAATTTGACCTGAGGCTTGACTACATTTTGTTTGATTTACCTGCTCTCCCAGACAGCAAAGATTTTATGAACAGAGCATTTTGTAATGCGGCTGCCTCTCCACTGCCTGCTGGGGTGTGAAGCTTGGTGGAGAAAGTAACTGTGCTTTCTCTGCAGGGACATCTGCTGGGTGACTGCTCTGATGTCTTTATTTCTCCTTTGAGTCGGTATTGCTGAGGTTTATCCCTTATTTTTATAAATCGCTGGTGTGATTATCTGCTCTCAAAATTGAGCTCTCAACACAAGCCAAGTGAAACACCATCTAGCCCATCACCACTTGCAGTGATGAGTGATTTGCTTGTAGAGGGTTTGAAGAGCAGCCTGGTTGCGTGCTGCCCTGGCAGCCACTCCTGCGACACTAGAGAATACCCTGGGGTGTTGGAAACAGCTCACACCATGCTCTTTCTATAGCTAATTTATCTAATGGATCCAAGGTGAGGTCTGCAGTCTTAAGGACCATTAACTTCTTCGTGTTGTTTCCAGCTCCTCACCCTCTCACGTGCATGCACATGCAAGCATTTATATCCAGACCCACCAGTTTCCTGAGGATGCAGCTATGCCAGTTCTGTCCAGCTTTAATTAATTGCTATAGGGAAGACATTAAGATGTGAAAAGGAGCATAAATTCCTCCAAAAGCTTACCTGTCTGTCCAAAACAGCAAAGAGGCAGATCAAACTAGTTTTCAGAGGGATTTCTTTAATCTGTGGTCCCCCGGTCTAGGAGAGTTCAAACTAACCTTCCAGGAAAGGAGTTTGCTACACTAGGCTTAATGGGGACCAATTTTCTTCAAAGAAAGAGTAAACCAAATAGGGTGCAGCTGAAGGAATTTAATTTTGTAGCTATGCCCTCCTCAAACTTTTTCCAGTGAATGGATAACTTTTCTCTCATAACTGTAGACTACAATGAGGATCTCCTACATACTGCCTACATTTGAGGCTGCCTTTCTTATTTCTCAGCATAATTTGTGTTTTTCTTGTCCTTTCTTTTTTCCAGGCTGGCATTGCATTGATGTTTCTAAGAGAGGCAGCATACCCTCTTCTTTTCCTCTTCTTTATTTTTCAGACTTTATTTTGACACCTTGTCTCTTTATATTTCTCTTCCCAACTTACAAGTTGGAAAAACTTCTTTCACTTTTACAGGTTTTCTCTTCACAAACTGTTTAAATCAGGAAAACCCCATGGGACTCCTTGGTGTTTGCTGCCATGTAAGTCTGTTATAGGTGGGAAAAGGTAAATGCTATGAATTAGTCTTTCATGTTCTTTGATAAAAGTTGTTAAAAAAACCTTTGAATTTATGTCCTAGCAAGCAACATATTCTTTTGGTTTTCGTCTAGTCTTTCACCTTAGACTTGTAAGTTGAGTGCAACATACTCAAAATTCTGTCCAGACTGAATGGGAGGGAAAAGTCATTACAAAAAGTAATTTTTACAGACAACCTGTTCTGGGAATGTGTTTCACACTCCTCTTCTGCGGGCAGTTAAAAAAAAAGCCACAGAAAAACTGTAGTATGACGGTGTTGCTTTATAGTGAAAACTTTGGGGCTCTCTGTTTAGAGGAATTGAAGGTAGATATTTGAAGTGATGCTTCTCTGACCTACAGTTTTATGGGCTGTAATGTGAAACGTAGGGGATGTCAATCTGCAGACCTGGGGGCACAAAAAGCTACATGGGGAAGAAGCTTTCAAGCTCACCCCTCTGTGGTGGTATTGGAGGGCTGTGTAACTATGGCCACCAAGTAACTACTGCCCCATCTGGGCCTCCCGTGTTAGGGCACCCCAAACACCCGGTGCCTCATGGCTCACAGCTCCTGCAGGAGAGGACACGCGATGCTGCGCTGGGAAGGGGAGGAAACTGGCAAGTTAAGGCCAAAGGCAGCTTTTACAAAAACAAGGTATAACACAGACCCTTTCCCCTCCATGGCCCAACTCCTGAGACATCTGCAAAATACCCAATCATCCCTGGCTAGGCTGCTAAGGGGCACAGGGGACATGGGGACAGGCAGCTGCCAGGGGCTCCATGGGTGCTGTGACAGCTTATGCCTCTCCTGGGTGAGCAACCAGCACCTGATGCAGGTGCAGCTCTGTAGGGTCGTTCTTGCAGAGCTCTGGAGTGTTGATCTGAGTAAAAGGATGCTCCCAGGACTGCGGAGACTTGAATTATGTGGAAAAAGGAAATTTCTCTGAGATGTCATAATGATGAATTTGGCAAGTGCTGCATGAAGCATCATCTCTGCAGCCTGGACAAATAGCCTGTCACTATCAAGTGCAAGAGTAGCTGGGGTGAGGGAGTAGAAATGAAGTGCAATATTTCCCTTCAACACTGCATCAAGCTGAGGTTCCATGCACAGGCTCTGCTCTACCCAGTGCTGTGTTTAGTTAAAAGCTGCTGCAAAACTGCTGGGGTGGGGAGGAGCTGCCAAAGACCCATTTACTCTGCACCAACTCTCACAGATCAGCTTGGGTTACTGCCACTCTTTGATCTCTGCCCCTGTTGAGCTCTATTTAGCTCCCATGATCTCTCCCCTCTGCCACATACACCCTTTGCCTTGAGCTGTAGCCAGAGGAGACCTCAGTCCAATGACTAAATTCGAGTGGCAAATGCCCGTTTGCACATTTCGTGCTGGTGAACGAGTTGTTTTCCCAGTGGAGTTTATAGTGTTTAGAGGAATGACAAAAGCTCTCCTGGCAAACTGCCATGAAGAAGATTTCTGTGTCTCTCCAAGGCCATCTCCTGACATGGCTCTGTCAGCTGAATGTGCAATTTCTTTAATCCTCAGGCTGACATAATTCTGAGGGCAAAACTCCTTAAATGTGTATTCGAGGTGTCCTTGAGCCACCGTGCTCAGTCTGTGTGTCACAAACTCTCACATACTAGTCGCCTGGCAAAAAGAGTTGGAAAAAACAAACTTGTGCAGGACATAAATCCGCAAATGAAGCCTGAGCTGGAGCCAATAAAGAGCCAGGATTACAAGAAAAAAGTTATCCTGTGGCCAAGTCAGTGGCTGCTAAGATATATGGATCAGAGAAGGCAGAAATGCAACTGCAGCTGTGAGAGGAACAAGGCAAAAGGTGTCTGGGGATGTGTGCTTGTTTATGATTAGTCCATGGATTATGGAGTTTTGTGTCTAAAACTAGCAATTACTGACTGGCTCTCCACAAAGCAAAGAGCTTAAAAATGTAGCAAATTCAGGATTTTAAAATAGGCTATAATTTAGTTGAAGATTTGCTAAGCTTTATGTCATATCAGAGCAAGTTTTAACTCTTTGCAGCCATGCAGCCAACTGAAAGAACATCCTTTCTTTGTCTTCACCAAGGGCTGTCACAGAATAATTTTTTTTTCACTAGTTTGCTAAATATCCTGTGCACACAAGGGAATTTTGATGTTTGTTCCCTCTTCTAGCCACTGACTTTTAAACGTATCATTCTAGACTTCTGATTTTCCCAAATCCCTAAAATTTTTTGTGTTCTGGATTCCCTCTCCTACGTTATAGTGCTAAACTGTTCCAAAGAGTTCCACAATTCATTTAAATATTGCATTAAAAAGCACTTCCATTTGTTTAAAACCTACTACCCAGTTATCGTATTAGATGCTCACAGTCCTTGTACTGTGCAGAGAATCAATTGTTTTTCCCTATTACTTTTCTATCATTGTAGCACCAGTTCTTGTCTGTGCAGAGTCCCATATCTAATCTCTTTTCTGCATGCTGAAGAATCTAAAACTATATTTTTCTGCTCTCAAAAGAAGCTTTTCCATATACCTTATCTCTGTAGTTTTCAAATTTATCATATTTTTAAGCTGGGATGACTGACACTGCAAGCAATATTGGAGATTCATTTATATGCTCTTGTAAGGTGGTGTAATCATGTTTCCCATTTTCTTCCCTCTCCCTGAGATGCAGAAAAGGCTGAACACCGCATCCTGAACACTCATCTACTGCTTCTGCCTACACTATCTAGACTTATAAAATATATTAAATCCAAATATATCAACGTGTTGTACTCTACTGCAACAGTCATACTGCTGACCACGTCTCATAGTTACTTGTCTTTCTCTGAGCAGTGAGAGACAGCTCCAGACAACTAGTCACATGGATATCAAAAGTTTTTCTCTGGCTCATAAGGGGTAATTCAGAGG
This sequence comes from Oxylabes madagascariensis, assembly GCA_013400675.1. Taxonomy (NCBI): domain Eukaryota; kingdom Metazoa; phylum Chordata; class Aves; order Passeriformes; family Timaliidae; genus Oxylabes; species Oxylabes madagascariensis. Next base: position 6,394 of record VYZR01086389.1, read on the forward strand.
CTGTGGATGGGGATGTTCAGTCAAGATAATTTTCTTCTTGAGTTTGACTATGCTTTTATTTGCACTCAATTTCACCTGCAAGCTTATTGCCCACTTATTTAGTGTTCTGGTGACAATTCTTGCAGGCAGTTTTAGATTAGACTATCTTGATTTATTTTGTATTATCTTTAGGCTGTGTAGCATATATTGCTACTCCTTTTCCATCAGCACATTGAGCTGTGTTACACCCATACAAAAACGGCTGATGCAGATGTGTACAGAATCCATTGAATGGTCCCAGTACAAAACCTCATGCACCCTGCCAGAAACCTGGTTTTCAATAGTTAATCTCTGGCTTCTTGCTATTAATCATGTATTAGCCTGACAAAGAACTTCCCTTCTACCCACAGCAGACCAATTTCTTTTAGAACTGATGGTAGGAAATTTTGTGCTGAATATCAACTGGACCACATTTCACAATGTGTGCCTGCCAGTATAAGTTTGTCTGGGTTGCTCCGAATATCTCTCTCCGATATCGCTGCCTTTGGTATTCTCGGATAGCGGGGTATCGTTAAATACCTCCTGTCCAAGCACCTCAGGTAAAGCTCCCAGACACAGGCAGACCTAGCAAGCCCAGTGATAAGTGATTTCAGCTCTTAGCAGTTTCAGCTCTTTAGTGATTTCAGCTTTGAGCTTGCTAGTGCCTGTGGCAGACGCAGGGAGAGAGAGGAGAAGGCTGTATGAAGTTCCACAGACAAGTCTTTATTGGCATCCTCTGCGAAGGGTTCCAGTGACAGCTCTTCTGCCTGAGCTGGGCAAAAAGTGGGGTTTATATAGGGTAGCAGGGGATTGAAAAGTGGTCCAATAGTATGCATCGGGGTAAAAGTGACCTATTGTCTTACAGGGAGATAAGAGAGGGTCCTGCTTGGCCTAGTCACCATGACTAGGCATTTCTCTGACTTCAGGCTACTGACCGCCAGAGAGGCCTTTCAGGCCTCATGGCTGCAACATGCCAGTACTCACACATTTGAAATGTGGGTTTTGAAAACATTGCCTGTAATCCTGTAATCTCCTCCTATGAAATAAAAAGGTTGAATGTGAGAGGAGCAGTTAGCCTCTCCCGGATGGACCTGGGAAATGAGGACGATTTATGCAGCTGCCACCACATCAGAACCTTATGTGTTGTGGGTCGCAGGACATTAGCATGGTGTGGCAGTGGCAGGTTGGCTCAAATGATGGAAAGGTTCAGCACAGCCAGACTAATGATGGGTGGTGAAAATTCAGATGGCTGAAGACAATTACTGAATTTCAGATAAGCTTTGGGAAGTTAAAGGAGTTCAATGGCTGTTCTACCATCCAGAAATCATTAATGCATTAGTGGATGCACTGGAAGTAACGTTTGAGAGTCTAAAAATAGGCTGTATATACCACTCCTTCTGCTTCCTCTGGAGTGCTGAGAACATTCAGTACTTATTAAAGGAGGCATTAAAAATAAGTTGGGGTTTGCATATTCTTTTTTATTAATTCCTTTTTGAAAAATACCAGCATAGTCATTGATAGCTGTTCAAACTTGTGACCAATCATTTGGCCAGACAAAATTAAAAGGAGGGGATATACCCCTCACTAGGCCACAAAACTTACTGCTGTGCTGAAGTCTGGGGGTTCCCTTTCTGCATGAAACCTCATCGTCAGCCTGACCAGTTCTCAGCTGCTTTCCTTCCTAAATACATAGAAACTGGCTAACCTTTGAAGCAATGACTTGGAGAAGAGAAGCAGGAGAAATCCCATTTTCAAGGCAAAAGGCCAAAAGGACAATTACAGAGTGATAATTCTTTAAGTGACAAGAAAGTAAGTCTCAAGGACTTCCTTTTGAATTTTGTTACAGGGGACTGAAACTGCAACTGCACCAGCCAGACCCGAGATTTTGGTCACCAAAAAAATCTGTTGTGATTACTGTGGGTCAAAATGTCCTTGGGGGCATTTGGCTTCAAAAATTATCCAAGAAAATCACTTCTGAAATCTGATTCACAAAAGCACGTAAACAATATCAACCGCACCTGCATGTTATCTAAAGCCTTGGGGCTTGTGTTTACCTGGTGTGTTCCCATATCCAGTGTGGTGTCATGTGGAGAGAACCCAAGGACTCACATAAGATTTCTCACAAAGATTTTAACACAGACAAGAAGAGCAAGTGAATTTGTGCTTTCAAGTCCTGGAAAATATATTTGCGTTTTAGAGCAACAGCTTGCAGTCTATGTTTCGATGGATTTATATCTGTGGGAGTAACTCCTGTTTTTACTCTGGAGACATTTTTCTGCCATGCAGAGGTCCCACTTGAAATTGAGCTCCCCATCAGACCTGAGGCTGGATGAGGGCTGAGGAGAGCACCTTGGGCTCCATGCATGTTCCTTGCTCCATGGCCTCTAAGGAGCACCTTGGGCTGGAAGGAATCAATCATGTCTCATCAAGGTGCTGTTGCTGAGGCTGTTAATGGAGCCGGTCTGGCTGTATCATGTGTGCCACTGCAGGCCAGGTGAAGAAACAATAGAAAGCTCATGATCATAACTATTTCTTTAGATATGAAGCCACTGATGTGCTTCAAAGTGTGACACTGGATGTAAGAGAAATGTAATTCACCAAATAGGAGAAAGACTGATCAAATTACCAACAAGTGTTTAGTTTTGAGAGCACCAAAGAATGGCGTTTTGTATCCTGAAATACTTCTATTTTTTATGTTCAATGATAGCATAAAGTGAAGTTGATGAGAGGCCCTGGGTTCCCCACCAAGTGTCCTTGCCTACCTACATGCTCATGACTCCCACAGCCGTAGTCCAGAAAGATCCTGTGCTCACCCAGCCTATTCCGCTGAGGGCATTTTCTTGGTCAGTGGAAATGAATATTTGAACCACTTCTGTCTAAAGCTGATCTCACTGCCCAGGTAAGGTGCCAGGACATTACTCTTATCCTCCTTTAACCATGTTCCATAAGAAGAGTGAGCAGCCTTGTACTTATGCAAGACAGACAACCAAAAAAAAGGAGGTATTTAAGACTCCTCTGAGAATGAAGCAATGAAATTTAAGTCTGTGCCTCTGAAGTTCTTCACCAGAGCTAGATATTAACAGCTAATTTCTTTTATTTTAGAAGGAAAAGGTTTTCAAATTTCCAACAACCTCTGCTTTCACAGTTTTTGAAAATTAAATCAATAATTAAACAGAAAGAGAGGAAGAAAATACTAAAGGTTCCACATTCAGTAAAACTGTGCGGTTTTAAGTAGATTAGCAGCATTTCCCTTCAGAGCCTCTTTTTACATTTTTCTACATAAAATTCTGAACAACATAAAAATTCCCCTGATCCTGCGAGATCTTTGGCATTTGCAGAGGACTTTCAGGCAAGCTGTTAAACAATGATATTTTCCTTTGTAATTGGTATTAAAAAATTCTCTCCCTCTGTTTGTGTATCAGGGGCAGGCAGAAAAGAAAATTTCTCGATCCAAAATTAGAGGGAGCCTGGCAGTATAGATTAAAACACTAGTGCTGACATAGCAGTGTCACATTTGGAACTGATGGTAACTTCAGTACCACAACTGTCCAAAGACTGAACCTTCTGAGTACAGGGGAAAGGGGTTAGTAAAATTGAAGAGAAACTTTCCATCCCTTCTCGACATGCACTTACTCTACTGTGTCTAATAGCTCAGCTGGTACTCTCTTAGCAGCTACTAGTAAATATCATAGGTTAAAGATCAATTTATGTCTGATGTGATGAATATTTACTTACTTTTACTTCCTATTTTTAGCATAAAAACTTCTCTTGGTGTCAAAAGTCACTTAATGTTGTGACGGCTCCCTTAAGGGCTATTACTACCTATCTTGTATAGCCCAAATATGTGTGCTTGATGGAAAGATTTGTAAGGTGTATCCATAAAATGAAGTGTTATTTATTTTCTGAAAGGTTTCAAGGCTGCAGAAAAAGACTATTTGTGCTACAAATTACATTAGTGGTTTCTAAAGTAGCTGAGTCTGTGGACTGCTGCCAGCCCACAATGTCTCTCCCAGATGACCACACAAAGTCCTCACTGCCCACATTGAAAGCACCACTGATTGTTATTCCCAGCTCTCTCTGTGAGCTACTCACTGCATCTATGGAAGTCACCAAAACCAGGTCCATGACACTGGTGGTCATTGAGCTATTCTGAAATCTTGAAAATCACAGATCCTGCCCTTTATTTGGCTCCTGGTCTCATAAGAAATCCAAGCAGTACAGATACTTCGAGTGCAAAAGTTAAGAACTCCCACTGCCGTTTGTCAGACTACATGCATCGGAATTTCTTTTTTCCTTTCTGAGTTGGAGAAGTACAAAGCTGACTCTGAATTATGCATGCCTACAGTAAAACTTGCATTGAATTAAATCACTAATCCTGGTGTAAATGCTCTCTCTGAATTAATTTTTTAATTCATTTTTTTCCCCTCCGTGTCTTTCTGTTTCGTTGATTATGGTTTTAAAATTGGGCTGAGCACACTTAACAGGAAAAATAATTTTACCCATGTGTCATATTGCCTAATGCCATGCTATTAGTGTAAAATCCTTACTACACAGAAATAGCTGAACACTTTCTCTTTGGCAATTCAGAATTACCAGATTACTTCAGCTATCACAAATCCCAGCAGCAAACATGCAGATACAGTCTCTGTTGCAGGAGACATCAGCTGCAGGGAGTAACAGTAGGGTGACCCTTCCCTCTCCTCTCCTTCTGCCCAGCCAGCCTGACGCTTTCACTTTCACCTAATGGCACCACTCCAAACCCACATCATGCCTTGGGATGAGCTGTGTGTTACTTGAGCTGAAGCAAAGCAAACAGCATGGCCCTACCAAAGCACTGTTCCTGCCTGTATGCATCCCTCAGCCCAGCAATTAACTCTGGTAGGGTGCTGCAGCCCTGAGGAAAAGGACAGGCTAGCCAATGTCAGCAGCTGCTGGGGCAGGAGACAGCAGATGGACAGATGGACAACACACTGTATCTGCATCCCAAACTTGTCCTTGAGGAGACACACATAATTTCCTTCAAATCTGAGGTCTTCCTCAGTGCTGATGCTTCATCCTTCATCTCCAACTTGGCTCTCTTGTCTCACAGAGACTGTGGTACCACTGTTGCTGTTGGGTCTGGTCCCATACCACAATGTCCACAGAGGCCCCCCAGGTCTGCACCCTGTCCCTCTCTGCAGCCACTGGGAGGGAGGCTGGAGATGTTGTCACTCGCACCACAACGCTGCCAGCCTCAAGGGCAGCACCCAGAGTGGGATCAGGGATGCAGGAGGCACTGGGGCTACAAGTACTGCCCTGCCAACACTGAGAAAAAGAAAGAGTAGACTCCCTCTTACATCAGTGTGTTTGCTGTCTGCACCTGATTCCCATTGCTGCCACATTCAGGGGACTCTCTGCAGCAGGGTTGCGTGAATGTTAATTAAACTGATGCCAACTTTATGTGTCTAGCTGATAAGGCAGGCTGGCAGTGCTCTAAATTTAGACTCGTTGGGCGCTGTTTGAGAAGACAAACACAGACAGTGCCATGCTGAGTTGTCCTGTGGCAGCACCTCTGATCACAAAATGGCATCAGCCCATGGCAAATGGGCTGAGTGAACAGTGCAGGACAGCCCTGCTAAGGGCAGCACTGTGGTTTTATGTCAACAGTATCAGCTGGCCAAGCCTTGAACACTTACACTCCCACGGTGGATTGTGTTCAGAAATGGAAGATGCAGGAAATGGCACTGTTTTAACTGGGTGAACAATATAAGAGTAGAATGCTCACCCTAAACAAACAAACAAAGAAAGAAACAAACACATATATACACCCCTCCATTCATAGAAAATCTTGACTTTTGCTTGAGATTAAATTTTTTACTGTGTTTGCCTGAGATTGATTATGACCTTTTCCCTGATCAGTTGTGTCAATTATTTAAAATATGACCGGGGTAGGGGGGAGGGGTAGGGTGAGGTGGGGGGGGG
>VYZR01086396.1:13127-23578 GCA_013400675.1 Oxylabes madagascariensis
CAATGGGATTTTAGTGGCATGTTGGGGGGAAGGACAAAAGCCAAAGAGCTCCAATAACCCCTGGAACGTGGAGGAGCTCAGAACATCCATTTGCAGCCAGAGATGATCTCTGGATAGGGGCATTGCTTTCTTTGCTCCACTATAGTTTTGATTTTTAAGAACAGAGAAATGGAAGGGGCTGCTCAAGCCTCATTAACTTAATCCTCTGTGTTCTAGACAAACATAAAATGGAGGCTTTTCCCCCACTGCAATCCTAAAATAGACAAGGATTTACAGAAAAGAGAGTTTTTCCCCTGCTGGGCAGGAAGTCTTGATGGCAAACTTCTGCTGTCCCTGAGCTGATGAATCATAATAGCAAAGTGGATTTTTTTCTCAAGAATTGGTCCAATTGCTTGCATTTTTTTAGACCCACGTGGATTATTGATCTCTTCAATATACTGTGGTGGTAAGTGCTACATCATAAAAATGGACTGTGGGTAAAAAGAGCTTTTTAAATTTTGAATTTATCATCTGCTAATTTGTTTCATCCCCCAGCATTCTCTTACAGGAAGAAACAGTTGAACAATTATTTCCTTTCTACCATTTCTGTGGTTAAATAACTTCCCATAATTTTAAGATCTTATATCAAGGGTTTCCATCAGTCATATCCTTTGCAGTCTTGGCAAGTCCTGTTATCTTCAGTTGTTCCTGTTACTGAAGCCATTTCATATCTTTAAACATCCTTACAGCCTTCCTCTGTACATCTATTTTTTATCATCTCTTTTCAAGAGGGCCAGAACTGCGTTCAGAAATGTGATTTCAGCATTAGTTTACACAATACCTTTTTATCATTTAATCAGCAATTTATCCAGAAGAGGACTTCTGTTCCATGGCATCTTAGTATCTCTAAGAACCTTCAGTGAGAGAGTGTAGAATGGCTTTTATAAATCCAGGTAAATTAAATCAAGCAGATCTCCCTTTTCATACAGTCTATGATGGCTGGATATAANAGATCTATATCAAAATAACTCCCTTTTGCAGATTTTTGTGAACTCTGTGCATCCAGACAAGGATTATTTAAACCAGCAACAAAATACATCTTAATTGAAATCAGTTTGCTATTCTCAAGGTCTTGTTATAAGCAAAAATGGGGACATGCCTTATCTGAGAAGCCAAGAATTTAGTGTTCATGTAACTGGCATTTTAGTAGACTTAAACAAAATGCAGTAAACAGTTACTAAGATTTTACTCCAGTTACTAAATTTCACAGTCCCTATTATCCAACTGAATTAATATTTCTGACTGTATGAAAAATAATCATTTTAAATTGTTGCAGAGAAATGCACACGAGCACCTGCACACACACTGGGTGGGGTGTGGTGTTGATGACTGGATTTCCTCCTCTTCCTTGCCAAGAGGAATGAGATATTGGCAACTTCTTACTCACTCTAGTTTCCACCTGGGGCTATTTTTATGTTTGCTGATACTTTAACGGACCTTGGTTTTTTTCACTGGTCTGCAAGTGCATCTCATCTGCATTTACAATATACAGTGCATTTTACATGTGTTGGATAATGCTTTCTGCTCTCTTTTGCTCCTAACACTAGTTTTGCCCAGCTCCAAGTTACGAGTATCTTTAATTTACCATTGATGAGTATTTGCATCCTTAGTGCAATTCCAGGCCCCCTCCTATCAACCGAGGCCTGTATTTGTCTAGACCACATCCAGTATTCCCACTTTGAAGGCCTTGCTGTTATTTGTCACGGTACTCTTCTTTATGGGGGTGTGACACGTTCCCCCGGGGCCCTGTGTGTCCCAGGCAGTCACCGGCAGCTCCGAGATTTGTTTATTATAAAAGCATAACATAAAACGCAATCTAACTCGAAGACAGAGCAGAGGCTGGGACCTAAAATCTCTAAACGAAAAATGAAAACTAAAGATTGAACTGAAGGCAAAACGGAAAGCAAAAAGGTGACTCTCTCCGGGCAGGACAGTGGGTTTTAAGGGACTCTTTTGGGGGCCGGGTTCAGGGTAAGGATCCAATAGGGAGAGGGGAACAAGGCGGGGATTACCATACTGAAACCAATAAAGAAGCATAACAATCTCAACAACTAATAAGGCATCAAAGATTGGGAGATTGAGAGGGAACAGTCTGGGTTAGGACAGGCTGGGTTAGGAAAGGAAAGGATTGACAGCTACAGGGAAAAAGGTGGGGGGTGCCACTTAGGACTAAACTATTAGCATAGGGGACAATAAAAAAACCCATTTAACCTAAAACACACCACAACAGTTATTCCTATATAATTGCACTGGCTGCTCTATGTGTGAGTCCTAAATGCATCTTTCTGTGTAGAAGAGCCAGCTGCCATCATGTGATTAAAATAAGCAAAAATACATAGAAAGGGGAGTAGCTGTCTGATCACTAGGAAAAAAAAATATTGTTACAGCTAAGCAAGCTAAACCAAGGTTGCCAGTCAGGCTGAGATAAATTCAGCCAAAGAGGAGAACCAGACAACTACTGTAATAAATATCAGGTTAAAGAGGCATCACTTACAACAAAAAGATTAGCAAAATAGCTTACTGTTTTCTGTACATAGCTTTAGAGCCTCTGCAGGTGCTGTCTTGCAAGGCACCACCAAATTAAAACAGGAGAAGGTTATGTATGCTTATGTTATGGATGCTGTGTCAATCCTAACAAGTGGTGTGATCCAAAACGAGCAGTTCTGCTGAAATGAGTAGGCGCTGGACCTTGGTAGGGAAGGGATTGCTCTGGGCTTGTTGTAGTCTGGCCTTGGACAGTTGCTGCCAATATCAGTTGGAATTTGCTACCTATGCTCCTGAAGAACAGCTTCTGCTTTAGACTCCTTGAGTAGATATCCTCTTCATGTTCTCCAGCACAGTTTTGTGACATGAACCAAAGTACAGCAAGAGGGAATGGTCCTGATCTGAACGAAAATACTAATGTAGGTATGCCTTGTATGGGTTCAGAACCATGGTGAGTCAAGCTTTTAAGTGGCATTTTTTTGTTACTGGAGCATTTCCCAGTAATGAAGGAAGAAATTAAGAAATTAGGACTGGAACCAGGAAGCTAAGCAAAACGTGAAATGTGAGAGGAATATGAGGTTTCCTGATAAATGCACTCAGGCAGCCAGTGAGATACTTCTGCAAGGACCCTGGTGAGATATGAAATGTAGCTGCAAGAGACCAAGGTCATCTACACATAGATCAAGCTGAAAAATGGAAAAGCGCTGTCTGCAAGCCTGGATAAGCATACAGTCATGCTTCAGTGAGAGGAAAAAAATGGAAAGCAACAATGTTGAAAGACAAGCACACTTCAAGTTGAATCTCATTCTGATAGGCCAGTCCTTATTTGTAATGTCTTGATCTCTTTCATGACAGCTGGGGCAGGAGATACTAGGCTGTATAAAATGCTAGCCAGCATCTTGAATTACAAAAGGCAGGGAGAAAAGATCTGATTCTGTGGTGAAACCATCCACTCAGAAAATGCTTTTCAATGCAAAAGTAATAACTGCATGCTATTAGCTGTAATCGTAAACCTAAGCTAGTATAATGTTGTGTTTATTCCCACTGAGTGGTTTCTTGTGAGTCTGGTCTTTTGCATTTCCTTAATCCCTGCACATGCTACTTCGTGCATTTTCCTTTCTAATGCATTGTTTTTCTACCTGCTGTCTGAATGCCACATGCAATTTTGATAAGCATGCAGGATTATCTGTTTAGCAGTAGCTAGCACTGCCTGGCATTTGCATGCTACCCATTTTCAATTCAATTACTGACTGTGCACAGGGCAGTAATTGCAGTTTCAGAAAGCTAAGGTTAATGAGTAAATTGAGTTTTATGTCTTCCTGGGTCATAAGATAAAAATTATGGATAAAATGTATTTATGTAGGAGAGATTTAAATAGTGGCGGTTGTGTCAGGCTGTGCTGGATGCTCATAAGGAAATTTTAGGTGTCTGCTGAAATGGAAAATGTCACTGATAATGAAACTCAAAGGAGGATGGAAGAGAGCTATTCTGGACAGTTCAGCTTCTCTTTTCCCCCTTAATGGACACAGCATGCAGTTTGGCCAGTGATAAAAAGTGAACTTCAGATTTTCTGCAATAAGACAAACTTTTGCTATGCACTGCACAGCTCTAAGTAGGCATCATAAGTAAATATCAATGTTTGAGAGACAAAAGCAACAAAAAAGAGGGGTTTGTCTAATGAAAGGGTCTAATTAAAGTTAGACATTTGCCTCCAGGTGCCTGCCCATCTCTGGATAGGTCAAAAAAGCAGTCCCTGCAGTACATCAGTTACCAGCTTGATCAACAGGCATCAGGGTTCTTTAATTGAATCAGTCATCCAGTTCTAATCAGCTGCCATCTAGAAACTGAATTCCTATTGAATTGATATGGAGCTCAGATACTCTTTTGTATATTTCAGTTTTTAAAAAAACTTTAGCAAGTCAGTGGTTTCAGAGAAGGTCTAACTTTGTCCAAGCTCTGCCATAAGAAGAGGAGGAGGTTATGCTGCAGTAATGGCTTTCTGAAAGCAGTGTGCCTTTTAATGTCCACATCTCCCTCTTATGGCAAAACATAAGAGTAATTAACATTAATAAGAGGTAGAATGCAAATGTGGGTAGGTGTGTGGGACAGCCAAACCTCATGTCTCAAATGCTGCACACCAGGTAGTAACACAGCTGGGAGTCAGATCTGTCCTGTTTCACTTGAGCAATTCAGTGCCTTATGCTTTCCTTCTTTCCATAGATCCCCTCACTCTTCTGTCAGGAGCTTCAGCAAAAGTGGGCCTGTGTCCTTCCTCCCCTGGCACACTGCAGCCATAGCACATCTGGACAGCCTCATCTTTGATCTCCCTTAAAAGCTCCTCATTAGAAAGTGTCTCAGCCATGGCTGGCACCTTGACCTCTCTTCTCAGTGCATAACCCATTGTATCCCCTTCTGTCTCATTTTACCCCATACAGAGCTCTGTTAGTGAGGGCTCAGGAGCTCAGTAATCACTTAGGGCTTCAACCACTCCACGTGCCTGGCCACTGCTACTTTAGGGAAGAGAATTGCAGGAGTGTTTGTGGAGAAAACGAAAATGGAAAATGGATGGGAGTATGTCACAAGTAGATGGGATTTACATGGAGAGTGAAAGTGGAAGAGAAAAGGAAGAAGACAGACTAGTCAAGCAAATATTAATGAGGAAATTGTCCTCTTTAGCATTAAACCTGTATTGTCAGACTGTCAGATTTAGTGAGGGAAGTGCCTGCCTTGTCAGCACTAGCTGAGCCGAGCTGAGCTCCTGGTGTGCCCAGATGAGCCATCAAAGCAGCCTCTTGCCAGTCAGAAGGGAGCAGGCTGAGCACTGCAGGCGGCACAGCAGCACCCCTCTGGCAGCCCCGGCCAGCAGGGCTCAGACCCTTGGATCAGGATCCAAGGAGCTGTCACATGAAAGTCTCATGCACGCATGGACCTACAGGTCAGGACTGCCAGAGCGCTCCAGAGCCTCCAGAGCACTACTGCAGTGGGAGCAGAAGAATTAGAAGGAGTGGAAAGAAGGAAGGAAAGAAGGAAGAAGCAGACAGGCTGAAATGGAAGAGAGAAACTGAAACAAATGTTGATAATATTAAAAAGCGTGGTCTAGATCTTGCCAACAAAATCATTAGTGTATGAATGGAAGTCTCTTTCAACTAGAAACGGTCTGTATGTACTTTGTTTCTGAAATATACAACATGTCAGGCTACTTTTGTGGTGGACAGAAAACTTCAGCCCTCAACTTTTGTTGAAACTGTCAACTACAGCAGCAGAACCTCTTTTTCTAGCATTGCAATATTTGCCATGACATTCCAAGTGGTGTGCAAGACAGTAGAACCAAAAGGAAGATACATTAATGTAGGTAAGTATTTTCTGCATTTTCTATCCTGGTTTCAGCTGGGACAAAGTTAGTTTTCCTCCTAGTAACTGGTGCAGTGCTCTCTTTTGGATTTAGTATGAGAGTAACATTGAAAACACACTGATGTTTCCAATTGTTGCTGAGCAATTTACAGCACTTTTCAGCTTCTTGTGCCCTGACAGTGAGAAGGCTGGAGAGGCACAATCTGGGAGGGGACAAAGCATGAACAGCTGACCCTAACTGACCCAAGGGATATCCCATACCATATGGCATCATGCTCTGTATATGAACTGGGGGTCACCACTCAGGAACTGACTGGTACCAGTTGGTGGTGAGCTATCACATTGTGCAACATTTGATTTGTATATTCAAATGCTTTTATCATGATTATTATTATTTTCTTCCCTTTCTGTCCCAATTAGCTGTCTTTATCACAACCCATGGGTCTGAGTCTTCCTACTCTCTCCCCCATCCCACTGGTAGGGGGGCAGTGACTGAGGGGCTGTGTGGTGCTTAATTGCCAGCTGGAGGTAAACCACAACAATTGGATGAACCTACTTAATGTTCTGTTAATGCCCTGTTCTTCCTCCCCTGTGGATACACAAGCACCTAAGCATATGTCAGGTACTCTGAAAACGTTGCTGGCATTGAGAAGGGCAGTGTCCTTGACCCCTCACCTCTGGCACAGCTGTAACTTAGAAATCCCTCAAATTCTGAATTGGAATCATGAGAGCATTTTCTTCCATTTGTTTATATTTTATGGTAATGCAGCATAGCATTATCCTGCTATTTCTTTGCCTCCATACCCTTTTTTTTCTAATTTCCACATAATATTGCCTATATTCCACAGTTCTGGTCAGATAAGAGTGATCTCTTATAATGACTAGTAGTTATTTTCTAGGGATTTCCAGAACCATATTTTCTAATATTTCCATAACCAAGATGGATGTTTTTAAGGGAATAACTACATGAGTGCTCGCAGCTGTGTTCAAAACATAGTACAGCCGAAGTCTGTTGTGAGTGCCTATTACACAACCAAAATTCAGTTCCAGACACTGATGGGACTGCATTTTAAGAGATCATTTTAGTTCCTAGGCCTCTTAATGCTAGTAAAAATTCTTGCTGTTGCTGGATTAGTCAATGGCAAAACCCATCTGGAAGATGATTTTTTTCTCCCACTGAAACTGTGGGTGGAGGTCTGGGTTTGCATCCTTACTCTTTTAACTATTCTTTATTCCTGGCCAAAGCAGAATTGGTTGGGATTGTGATCCTGAGCCTGTTTAAATAACCATTTAATAAGTGCTCTGGTTTTCTCATTATAGGAACAAATTTCAGATCTGATATTTGAGGGTCTCCATAGCTCTTTCCTAGGCTCTACATTATTATATTAGCTTGTGGCTCTAGTCCTGAAAAGAGTGTAATTTCATCCTCACATTTCAAAAGGTTAATCTCTTCTCATTAACAATAAGGGGTCACATCACGTGGCTAAAAAAAAAAAAGTAATAACACACATCTGAATTTCCTACCCATGTGAGCAGTGGAAAAATGAACAGGAGTGGGAAGGAGTCATCACATCATGTACTAACTCATCTAAATCTGGATGCTTAAATTAGGTTCCTCCACCAAGTGGAATCAGGACGAGTCATCTCTGTCACTGTTAGGAAAGCCAAGAGAGATTAGGCTCCTAATTTATTTATCAAAATATTTGATTGTATTTTATTGTGTGTTAAATACCTTATAAAGGTGCTGTGATTATCTTGCCTTCTTCCCAGCCTCTCAGTCTCTTAAACTGCTAATTAACTGATCCTGCTGAACTTTCAGAAGTACACCAGAACCACTTTTCCTGAGCTCTAGAGCAACGGGAAACAACAAAGAAACTTGAAGAAAGCCAAGACAAAAAAATGTTCAGAAAAAAAATCCAGAGCTGAAGAGGAGGAGCTGCAAATGTGTGTCACAGCTGCAACAGTAGCTGCTGCTCTCATCCACATGGGCTGTGAGAGCTTAATGAGCAAAATTGTCCATGCACTTAATAAATACCTGGGCTGAAGGACTGAAGAAGGTCATGTTTTAAACACCTGACTGCAGACAATTGATCATGATGGGGCTAACAAGGCATATCTAGGAGGCAAAAGTGTGACTCCAGCAGAGCCATAGAGGCAGAAGCTGTCATGGGAAGAGCCACCAAGCTCTTGGTCCTCACAAATGGATGCCCAGCATCCCCTGTGGCGCTGTAAGGGCCCCACTGCTGCAACAGCTTTCCTGCCATTGGCTTCAGCAGCTTAAATGTTGCAGGAACCTTTAATCTGAGTCTAGCTAGATGAAAGCAGCTACACGTGTAACTAGCAGTGCCATAATGGCAGCTTTGATTACAATGTAGGTATCTTCAAAAATAGATGATCTTGGGAATCAAGGTCAGGATGTGATTATGAGAATTACAGGCTTTCCTAAAAGTGCTGAGGAAAACAAAAACGCAAACTGAAAAACTTATTGATTCTTCCATTTTAACCCTGATGACCAGCTACATCAAACTGATCTGCTGGGAGCCATCACAGACAAATCCACAATAAAAGAAACACGGTGGATCGGCAGCAGACATCAGAAACCTTCCCAGAGGAGAGGTAAGGAATGTAGAGCTGCCCTTGTCACTTCTCCTTTGGTAAATGACTACTCAAAAACCCTAATTAAGTTTCCGTCTTTAAAATGTGATTTCCATTTGGTCCCTGAGGTTTAAAAATAGTGAAAAGGTTTCAGCAATTGATGACACTCTCAGTTGTACTAAATTAGAACGTGGAGGAGTTAGGAGTTGCTACTGATGGTGTCACACAGTAATGGTATCTCTTTTTCTTCTTGCCCTTGCACCAGGTTTCTGTTCTTCACCACCATGCTCCAGGGCAGCAGCCACATACCAGAGAGGCAAATCACGTGCCAGTGATGCTTGGTGGTCAGAGTAAGTTTTTTTATCACTTTTGAATTCATCTAGACCTTGAATCCCTTCATTCAAGCTTGCCCACGGGCCTGCACCTCCAATCTTTTCTCACATACGCAGGCTTGTGAAAAGAGGAAACAATTTTGCCTTTATAGGTGCTTTTGACAATGGCTTAACTTTACTGACCACTATGGAAATTCTCTAGATTTGCACTGCTATGAACTCAACTGGGCTCGGGGGATCCATGTGTGTGGGTTATAGACTCCTTAATTGCCTGTAGGCAGCATTGTCCTCTGACTCAGAAATATCTTTGCCTTGGGAAAAAATAATATACTCCCAAAAAATTATTGTTCTCCATTCACAGACGTGATTTCTTAAACATTGCCCAGCACAATGCCCTGTCTTCACAAAATTTATTGGATAAATGGCAAAAAAAGGCTATTAGTTGTTTCCGCTGAAATATGTGAGTGATAAACATATCTGTTATACTCCTGTAAAGTAATTGGACATGTTTTTGATTGAACAGTCCCTGATTCAAAAGCATCTCACCTGCTCTTAATATGAAGGCAATAAAAATGTAGCTATGTGCTGCGTTTCTGGCACAGTTTCAGCTCTTCCACGTTACTTAAATCGTGACCATATATTCCAGTTAGCTTAGGCTTCAGGCTTTAAAAGCTGAATGTGAGTAATGAAGGGAAAGCAATCTGATTAGCTGGTGGAGCTGACTGAAAGGCACCTTCATTACAAAGGAGCTTAAAAAAGGAGTAAAACTACATGAAATGGATTAAAGGTATAATAGTAATTGTAGTATCAAACGGCATAACAAAGAAAAATATCTGCATTCAACTGATATTAATATTTAATAGATGACACAGGCATGTCCATGGCTTTATATTCTTCTGTTTTAATGATCTTTACCACAGCTTGAGGTCCTTTGTCTTGTCCCCTTCTACTGACATCAGCTGGAAGAGACAAAGATTAAAACAAGGGTAATTTCCCCATGGTCATTGCTTGGCACTGTTTCTGCTTTGCTCAGCCGTGAACTGAAGTTTAAAGGATGAAGTACTGTCACTCAGGCTGATTCTCCCCTCCACCCCATCTTACCAGGGTTAACCACTCAGCCAGTCACCACGGAAACGCGTGGCTCCTTTGCCACCCCTCAGCCTCATATTGGGAACGGCATGATAATCTCATTAGGAGGTTGCATTTGCCATTGAAGCTTGAATTCCCATAACAGGAGGGGAGTGGACTAATGCAATTAAGCAAATTAGCGTTTTGAGCCACTGCATGATATCTGTCCAATACCATGAGCAAAGACTAGGTAGTTTTCTTCCTCTCCTAAAAAAAATTAGTCAGCAAAACCAATTCTCCTCTCCCTACATGACGTTCAGGGAAATACTGTAGTCCCCTCTCAGCTGTAAAGGTCTTTACAAATGGGAAGGAAATTGTTCACTTGACCAAAAACCTGAATTGTTTGCCTTTCTTTTTCCCAGTGCTCGGATCCCAGTGGTTCTGATTATTTTTATCAGTGTAATGTTTAGGCTTCTAAAGGTAAAGTAAATAAAACCAGAACATTTTGGTTTGCTCTTTTCTTATGGTATGTGACAGTGGTTACCAGATCAGAACAAAACTCCTGTTGATTTCAAATCTATT
>VYZR01086398.1:0-37264 GCA_013400675.1 Oxylabes madagascariensis
AAAATAATAATAATAAAATATTAAACAACCTGACTTGAGTCTGGATTTTTATTCCGCTTTTTTTTTTTTTTTTTTTTAAATCTCATCCCAAGGCAGGATGGATCCAGGGAATTTGGCAGAGCTCCCTGGGGCTGCGGTAGGGCCCAGGCCCGGAATTCCGCAGCGGGAATTGGAGGCGGCACTGGGAGTGGAGTGCGCGGTTCCGCGCATCCTTTCTTTTCCCCATCTCCGCCGGCTCCTTTCAATCCCGCTGCTCCCGCTCCTCTTTCCTGCTGAGGGCGGCTGAATTCCGCCTGCCTGGCCTGGATTTCATCCCACACAGGCACAGGCACGGAGCGTTTCCCACCTCCGGCTGAATGCAGGGGTGGGAAAATAAATAAATTAGTGGATAAATAAATAAATAAATTCCAAAGCCTTTGTTTTCCAGCCGTCCCTGTTTATTCCACAAGAGGAAAACTGAGAAGAGGGGAAAAAAAGGAGGAATAGGGGCAAAAAAAAAAAAAAAAAAGGTTAAAAGCTGCCTTATTTCACGTGAATATTCCTGGGGTTTTTTCCTTCTTTTGGGTTTTTTCCTTCTTTCTGGGTTTTTTTTTCCTTCCTGTTAACTCCAGCTCTGGCTCCTCCAGTAGAAATTTCTGCTGTGGAAAGGTGGATTTGTTTTGTTTTCCTGGATTTTTTTTGTGCCTGCACAGAAGCAATTTTGATTCCCTGGAGGTCACCGGATCCTCCCTGCACCTGGGATGTCTCCGAATGCCCTCTGAGTGCCCTTGGATTCTCCTTCTTCTTTCCCAAATCCCTCTCTTTTTTTGTTTTTCAAACTTGGCAGAAAAATTATTCCCTTCGCTGCAATTCCCACCTCTTTTCCCAGATTGGGTAGAAATCCATCAATATGTTGCAGTGATTTTGGGATTACTAAATTATTTAGTAATTACTAATTACTAAATAATTTGGGGATTATTAATTTAAACGCCCTGGGGAAGACAGGTTTAAAGACAGGTGGGTTGGGATAAAATTCCTCTTTCCATGGTTTCTCCCGGATTTTTAGGATACTTCATCATCACCCGGAAGGGTCAAATGACAGCAGAGTCACTGCCTTGAGCTGCACATGGATGTGGGGTCATCCCAGATTCCTGCTGTTCTCCTGGGATAGGGTTTTCCCAGCATTCCAGCACTTCAGTGCTCCACTACCAAGGAGATCAGGAAGAGACAAAAAATTAAAAAAACAGGGAGATAAATGGATAATTTTAAAATGGATAATTTTAAAAGCCAATCCCGTTATTTGATGAAAATTTTTTTAAATTCCATGGATTCTCCATCATTTAGCAGCTCACAATGACCACAGCAATGTCCCCTACTCTCAAGGACATTCCTTTGGGATGAAGGGGGTGGAGAGGAGACAAAATATCTTGGTTTGGTCGGTGCTGGGCATCATTTCCCAAATCCAGGATAGCCCAGACCAAGGTGGATGTGCTCCCCCATTTTCCCACAGTAATCCAAGCTAAAGGACGGAGTGAGGGATGGAGCTTTTCCAGCTTTCTCCTTGCACAGCAAAATGGTGGCTCCAACCTCTGGTTCCTTTCCAGCATCCTCTGGATTTTTTTCCTCTGTTTTGGACTTAAAATGTGACTTTGGCTTTCAAGTTTAAGGGAAGAGAATCCAGAAGTGACATTTAGGTCAATCCAAAAAAGCATCAGGATTTGCCATTGTTTCTGCTGCTGCTTTTTAAATGGGAACAAAACAACTTCTGACACTCAGGGCTGGGAATTCCTGTCTTTTCCAAAGATGCTCTGCAGCAAAAGTTCCCTCTCGCATTCCCTGGAGGGATTTAGATCGGTGGGACCTCTGGAAATCTCTGCTCCACTGCCTCCTCTGCTGAAAAAGGGGCAGCTTTGAGGAATTTTTTTATACTTAGAAACAACCAAAAAAAAAATTGAATTTTCAGTTTAAGAAAGAAATCCATAGGATTTTTAGTTGTGATTTTCATGAGAAAATCTCTTCAAGTCCTGCTTTGGTTTTGTTGGGATTTTTTTGGTTGTTTGTGGTTTTTTGTTTTGGGGGGTTTTTTGTTTCGTTGGGGTTTTTTTGGGTTTTGTTTGTTTGTTTGTTTGTTTGTTTGTTTTGTTTTCAACCTCAAAGACATTTCTATAATTTGCTTCTGTTGTTACTTCGAGGTTTTCCCTGANTGTTTTGGGGTGTGTTTTTTTGTTGTTGTTGTTTTTTGTTTTTTAGCATCCCAGTATTTTCAAGCATCTAAAAGTTATCCAGGTGAGGATTTCCATGAACAACCACCCCGGATAACTTTGAGGAAGCAACCGCAGCTGTGTCAGGGGAGGTTTAGGTTGGGTATCAGGAAAAGGTTCTTCCTCCAGAGGCTGGGCAGGATCCCCAGGGAATCACCACAGCCCCAAGGCTGCCAGAGTTCAAGGAATGTTTGGAAAACACTCTCAGGCACAGGGTGGGATTTTTTGGGATGCCCTGTGCAGGCCTTGGGGTGGGACTCACTGATCCTTGTGAGTCCCTTCCATCCAGGATGTTTTATGATTCCAGGATTCACACACTCGTCTGTGTCACTCCCAATCTCCCTCAGACTTTTCCGGGAATCATTTAGAAAACGGCTTTACATTTCTGCTCCCAAATAACATTTTCTAATCCCAAAAGGGAGTCCTGAGGATGTGCCTTAAGTGCATCCCTGCTGTGTTTACAAACACATCTGAGCACCACCGAGCAGCCCTGGGAATGCCGGCGGATGCAAATTGGAAAAACTCAGTCAATGAAGCCGGAGGCTTTCCCAGCAGCCCCAAGACCTGCGTATTCCAGCGTGTATTTATCCAGCTAATCTTCGAGATATTAGGGATAATCTTCGCCGTTTTCCTTTAATGAAGGGCCGACACGCTCGCCTGGAAGCTGTTCCTGCAGGGACCACCGGAGGGAAGGAATCAGATATCCCAGCTCCAATCGTTGATCGCCATCAGATCAGGGACGGAGCTTTTTCCCAGGTCTCTTCCCTCAATAATTCCCAGCTTGTTCGGTTGTTAACCTCACTTAGCCTCCAGCAGAGCCTGGGAGACCAAACCGGGAAGGTTCGCTTGTTATTCCACGGCTTCTCCGTGTTGGGAATTTCAGGGCAGAGAGAGATAAGGAGGGAGGGCAAAGCAGGACGGGGGAATCCTTAAAAATCTTGGCCGCAAACGGGGTTTTCCTTGAACTGTGCCGCTCTCCCAGTGACACCAAGCTCTGCTGAGTCGGGATCCAAGGAATTTCACGCTCGTTATCAGCTCCCCACCAAGGGCTGTGACCTCATTAGCATTCCCAGACTAAGGGAAAAGGAATGGCAGCCAAGGATGCTGCAGGAGTGAGAAGTTTGTGGAGCAAGGAGGCTGCCATGAACAAGACAGAATTCCCAGCGAGGGGACGCTGCTCCCTCCAGCAGCCAGGTTTTCCCCACACCCATCCCGGTGCTCATCCAGAGGGTGTCTCCTTTCAGAGCACTCCCATCCAAGTCTGCATCCCACAGGGTTCCTAAAATCCCTGAGTTAGCAGGAGCCGGTGCCATGGAGCTGACCAAATTCTGTGTCCATTAACTACTTAACAAAATTCCCCGTGCCAGCCCCCGCCTCCAACACATCCAAGTTAATTCCCTTCCTCATTTCCAGGCCCAAAGCCAAGGAACATCTTTGTTTTCCCTCCTATCCTTGGAGTATTTGGGTTGGAGAAGGCTGCAGGATGAGCACTGCAGCATCCTGAGCTTTCTTAACCTCACAACTGCATCACACATCCAGGAATATCCACAACAATATAATTCCATGACCAAAACAAATCCTCCGTGGAAAAAATCTGCCTGCTGCCCTGAGTCAACACTTTCTTGCTGCTTTGGGATTGTTTTTCCCCTTCCAGATTCCATCTGGGACCCTCAGTTATTCCTAATCTGTGGGATCTGGGAATTCTTGAAGCTCCCAAACCTCGTCACACTCCGTTGCCTGTTTCAGTGTGAATCCTAGCACAGGTTCCACCTGTGCCCTGCACCCTGGATTCACTGTTATCCAGCTGGAAATCCAGTTGTTGGAAACCAGCACATCCCTCAGAAAGGCCAGTTTAGCAGACAAATGGGATGGGGATTTTTGGGATACTTCAGATCAACTGGACACACAAAATGAGCACCCCTGGATGTCCATTCCTGCTCTCACCATCCCAGAAACCACCACCCCGTGTTCTCCCTCAAACTGGAACCATAATGAAACTTCCCATCAAATCCAGTTGTTCCAGATCCGCCCACCCCAAATGTGTCCTCCCAGGAATTTCCAGCCACATCCACTATATTTTGGGAACACCAAAAACATTAATTTGGATGCTGAAGGGGGTCTTGGAGGAGTTTGGACCGCCAAGATTAGAAGCCACCTCAAATCCTCTGAGCAGCTGAAGTGACAGTGAAGGGTCTTCAATGGATCCTGACAGCTCATCCAGATTGTCACTGACAAGGTGTGAGTGACAGCTTTTCACTCTTTCCCAGGATTGGGCGGATATGGAGATTGAATTCCATATGTCTGGATTAAATTCCTTGGGATAATCATGTCATTTTTCTGTCATTTTTGTACCAAAAATAGCACAGCCAGGAGGATCAGGGAAGGAATCATCCCCCAGTGCTGGCACTGCTGAGAGACCCCAAATCCTGGGATCGGCTTTGGACTCCTCATGACAAGAATGACATTGAGGGGCTGGAGCATGTCCAGAGAAGGGAATGGAGCTGGAAAAGGGGCTGGAGCACCAGGAGTGGCTGAGGGATCTGGGGGAGCTCAGCCTGGAGAAAAGGAGGCTCAGGAGGGACCTTCTGGCTCTCCACAACTCCCTGACAGGAGGGGGCTGCCAGGGGGAGGTCAGGCTCTGTTCCCAGGGAGCAAGAGACAGGATGAGAGGAAACAGCCTCAGGTTGTGCCAGGAGAGGTTCAGGTTGGATATCAGGATGAATTTCTTCACGGAAAGGGTGGGCAAGGATTGGAATGGGCCCAGGAGGTGTTGGAGTCCCCATCCATGGAGGTATCCAGGAAAGGACTGGAGGTGGCACTCGGTGCTCTGGGCTGGTGACAAGGTGGGGATCGGTCACAGGTTGGACTGGAAGATCTTGGAGGCCTTTCCCAACTTGAATGATTCCACTCCATTATTGTATTCAGTGATCTCCTGGAATCCAGACCAACACAGAGACCTCTTGTTTTGCTCCTTGGGATCAGGGATTCGGATTCCAAAGGCTGGTGGACCTGTGTGTCAGTGACCCCTGGGCATGGCATGGAGGGGGTGGCAGACACACTTTGGTCCCTTGCAGGCATCCAGGTGAGCTGGTTTGTGACTTCACAAAGATTCGTCCATTCCATCTGCACCCCTTTTTTTTGAGTGGGTCCTGGTTGAGGCTCCTGTCTCACCTGCAAGATGGGTTCAAATCCTGCTTTGGATTCCCTGGTCAAACCACGCTTGCAACACTGGGTTAATTGGAGTCCCTGAATGCAGGCATGCAATGCTTGTTCTGGTCCAAGAAAAGAAGAAATCCTCAGGAATCCAAGGAAGAGTAATTTCATGACTTTGCAGGATCTTTCTTGGAACAGCTGGAGACAGTCGTTGTGCTCTGGAACCAAATGACAGACAATCCCTTCACCTCCCTACCTTGAGTGTCTTCTGCTGAAATTAAATTGAATTTTCTTGTTGTTCTCACTCCATGAAACCCTCTCAGGCCTCCATCTTTGTTTCTGAGGTTCTTCCCTCTCCTTTGTCCCTCTAAGGCTGGAATGTTCTGATCCATGGGGATTTCCCTGCCACTTTTCATCATTTTTCCAACTGATTTCATCTCTCTGACAGACTTTCCTCTGGGAACGAGACCTGGCAGGGAGGATCCTAAAGAGTTAACCCTCCTCCACGGTTATCCAGGTGCTACTCCGGGTGCAGCCCCCTTGGAGCCAGGAATCCTGCTGAGGTTTTCCGCGGAGCAACGGAGCCACTTAGCCCGCGCCGCCGTCGGGAGCAGGGATGGGGCTGAAAGCAGATCCCCGCTTTCAGGTGACATTGAGGAGGCCAGATTGGGTTTCTCCTGGGACTGGAGGAGGTGAGGAGCAGCCCAAGGAGAGGGTGGATCCAGAGGGCTGGGAGGGACAAGGTGCCATCAGCACGGTCATGCAAACTCCGGCCATTTGTTTGACCCATTGCTGGATGACCCCAGAAGCTTGAAAAGGGGCCAAGAGGGCCACAGGAGCAGAGCAGTGATTGTCCCTCTGTGCTGGCACTGCTGGGGCACCTCCAACCCTGGGGTCACTTGTGGGTCCCTCACAATGAGACATTGAAGGGCTGGAGCGTGTCCAGGGAAGGGAATGGAGCTGGGGAAGGGTCTGGAGCACCAGGAGCAGCTGAGGGGTCTCAGCCTGGAGAAAGGGAGGCTCAGGGGGGACCTCCTGGCTCTCCACAACTCCCTGACAGGAGGGTGGAGCCAGGTGGGAGTCAGGCTCTGCTCCCAGGGAACAAGGGGCATGATGAGAGGAAATGGCCTCAAGTTTCTTCATAGGAAGTTTAGGTTGGATACTGGAAAAATTCCTTCACAGGAAAGGTGGTTAAGCACAGGAACAGCCTGCCCAGAGTAGTATTGGAGTCATCATCTCTGCAGTTATTTAAAAGCCGTGTGGATGTGACACTTGGGGACAACGTTTGGTGGTGGCCTTGGCAGTACTGGGGGAGGGCTGTGCTCTTTGACCTTGGCCTTTCCAACCTAAACTATCCCATGATTCCAAATTATCTCCGGGCAAAGAGCTTTGGATTCAGACAAGGACTGGTGCCAACCACGTTGATTGTCCCCCCGTGGACATGTTGGTGTCACACAGAGACCTCAGGGACAGGTCCATCTACACCCAAAACCCCCATCCAGTGAGTTTTCAGTGATGAAGGACATCGAGCCAGAGGAAGAGTAATCCAGCAGGCAAAGCGTTAAGAGAGACCACCCCATTCCAGAATGGAAAAGAGGGAGAGGAGATTGAAGTCCAGCTGGACCTCTCCTCTATCCCCCCATTTGATTTTATGGGCTCTGAAATGTTGCCCATCTGCCCTCGGTGGCCGCTGCTCTTTTTTAATTGGAAGGGACAGAGGGTATTGACGACCTATCAAAATTCATATCTCGGCAACATTTCATTCCCAGTGGCCTCAGCACTCTCCCTTTTCCCCCCTCCTTCCCAGATAAAGGAACTGTCACTTCGATAAACGGCCCCTAATGGTGGGCAGGGAAGGTGGGACAAAAAGCTTTCAGATCCCGCCAGAAAACTTCATCAGGAAAGCAAAAAAAGAACCCTCCACAGGCTTTTATTTTTTTAAATAACTGGGAGATTTCATTAATTGATTGACTATTAAGGCTAATATAATTTTGATGATGTCGCCTATCTTTTTTATCATTGATTTTAAGTCAGGGTCCCTTTCTCACCTTTGGTTGTATTTTTGGGAATGAGGCACATTGTTATTAAAATCCAATTGAATTTTCACTATCTTTGCACCATAAGCTGGAGGAGCCAAAAAGAAGAAGTGTTATTGGTATTTATTCAATTGAACATTAATTTCTGCTGCTTGGGCTCTTCCTCTTTTTACAGATAGCAAAAAAAAAAAAGTGCCCTCGCTGTTTATTCAATTGAATTTTCACTTTCTTTCCCTCCACATTAAGTGACTTCTGTAATGGGAGAATTTCTTAATCCAAGGGAAAACAAAGAAAAAGGGAAATCGGATCCAAAGGAAAGCTGACAGCAAACACGCAGAGGTCACTGGAAGGCAAAGAGCTCAAGCTTAATTTTCATTAATTAATTTATTGGTGCCCAGGTGGGGACTAAAGCACAGGGTCCGCCTGCGCCACCTGAGAAATGGGCACAATCCCTTTTTTTGTGGTGTCACATCTGCAGGTGCTCAGACACCTGCACTCCTGTCACCCCCCTTCTCCACGGCCTCATGCACTTTCTGTCCCCAAAGCAGCAAATAAAGGAGGCCAGGTAAGGTCTTTGAAGCAGGTGACACACTCAGGTCACATCCAGGTGGCTCAGTGTTGTCCCCAGGATCCTATGAGCAGGAGAAGAGTGGAACAGTGGACACCACACCTTCTCCCATGGCTGAGGGTGTCCGGGCAAGCTGGATTCCCAAAAACACCACAGGTGTACAAGTCCATCCCTCCTCCCAAGCCGGACTAAATCTGAGTTTTCCTTGATGGAATTGAAATCCAGGCTTGGTTTGGAGGCACAGGAAGGTCGTCCTCAGCCTGATCTCCAGCCTGGGTGACAATGGGGAGGCAGGAGCTCTCCTTGCCGCCGGGGCTGTCCCTGTGACACATCAGGATGGCGTTTTGCTGCCACTGCAGCTTTAGGACCTTTGTTCCCTGCATCAGCAACTTCCCAGTTCCTGTCAGAGCAATCCAATCATCCTCGGCAGCAATTCCAGAGAAGATCGTTGGGTCAAGCCACTAAAGGTGAACGAGTCTTGTTGTCACCAACCAACACCTCCAGTGCTGATCCCAATCCCCAGCCTAGAACTCCATGTTTTGCCCCAGCTGTGCCTTGAACCACGTATTTCATGGAATGTCCTGAGCTGGAAGGATCTGAGTCCATCTCCTGGCCCTGGACAGGACACCTAAAAAAATCCCAACGTGTGCCTGAGAGCCAAAGGCTTCCTGAGTTCTGCCAAGAACTGTGACCACTTCCTTGGGAAGTCTGTTCCAGTGCTCAACCACCCTCTGGATGGAAAACCTTTCCCTAAAATCCCATTTAACCTAACCCTAACCTTTATCCCATGCTTTATCCCATTCTGTCAGTCCAGAAAGATACTGATGCCTCTGGATGGAAAACCTTTCCCTAAAACCCCATTCAACCTAACCCTAACCTTTATCCCATGCTGCAGCAGGGCTGTCAGTCCAGAAAGATACTGATGTACAACTCAACAGCTACTGATGTGGAGTATCTCCTCAGCCTCAGATTTCTTTTCTTGGTGCTCAGGTGGTGCACAACACCCAGGAATTTTGGTGCCACTCATCCCACCTATGCCACAGGAAGACCAGACCTTTCCAGCACTGCCTGACTGTGCTGGTCCCACCTTTGCTGTGGTGCTGCCCATGGAAACCAGACTGTCCCTCCATCCCATAAACCTGACAGTGGCAGATTTGGGAAAGACCCTCCAGTTCCCAAGTGTTTTCCATATCTCCTGCTGGGATGGGCTGCCTTCCTACATCCTAAACTACATCCTCACTCCAGTTTGGCCTCGGAGCTTTGCCAGGTTCTTGCAGCTGCGTTCCCCTGGAAGAGGTTGGAAGAGATCAAGAGAGATCCAGGAGAAGTTGGATCTGCATCATCAGGGCTTCACTGACACCTTGAATTCTGGGATCAGTTTTGGCTCCTCACAACTAGAACGACATTGAGGGGCTGGAATGTGTTCAGGGAAGGGAACAGAGTCAGGGAAGGATCTGGAGAGCCAGGAGTGGCTGAGGGAGCTGGGGGGACTCAGCTGGAGAAAAGGAGGCTCAGGGGGGACCTTTTGGCTCTCCATGAGTCTCTGACAGGAGGGGTTCGGGCTCTGCTCCCAGGGAACAAGGGATGGGACAAGTGGAGACAGCCTCAGGTTTCACCAGGAGAGGTTTACATTGGACATTGGGATCTCTTTCTTCATGGAAAGAGTTGTCCAGCCTTGACACAGCTGCCCAGAGCATTATTGGAGTCTTTAAACCCCTGGAGGGATTTAAAAGACATAAACGTGGCACTTGCGGACATGGTTTAGTGGTGGCCTTGGCAGCGCTGGCTTAACAGTTGGACTCCATGATCTTAGAGGGCTTTTCCAACCTAAATGATCCTATAATCCCGTGATTCTGTTTCCCCCCTTGCAATAAATGCATCATCACCCTCTTTGAAGCCTTGGATACATGCTTAGGAAAATCAGCACTTTTCCTTCTCCAGCTTGGGTTCAGGAATCTGCTCTTCCCACCAAACACCAGGAGAGACCTTGCCACTGGCCACAGATTTCCTCCTACCCCCACATGCTTCCAGGAGCTGCCTTAGCAGGAATAAATCCCACAATTAAAGCAGCATTATGACATTAGCTTTTAAAACCCTCGTCCTAGGAAATAATGTCCCCATGTTAGCGCAGAAAGCACCGGGGGCGTAAAACTTTTATTATTAAAATTAACATTTCAAACCCGTAACATGAAGTAATGGGGAAGGTGAGGGTGGATAAATCAGATACTTAAACCAGGAATGTAACATTAGCACTTGGAATTGCGACCAGGAAATAAAGTCAAGGTGAGGAGATGGATAAATCAGACAGCTCAGCCGGAGTTCTTTGTGTTAACACTTGGAATCCTTGAGGAAAAAGAGGAGGTCAAGAAATTAAACAGGGAAAAATGAACTATGCAGGGCCTGATTCCAAACCAGGAGACACTCAGGAGAGGAATAAGGTGGGATAAGAGGAGATCTGGGATATTCAGCTGGTTTGGAACCCGCAAGAAATTCCTCTGGGCTGTGCTGAAAGAGGGGTAGAGACGCTTCGTGGCAGAGGTCCAGAAAAACCCTTCTTCCCTTAATAAAGCTCAAAAAAAAAGGAATTTGGGGAAGGAAGGGATGAAGATTGGAAGTTCCAAACCCCTTTACAAATCCAGAGAAATTCTTCATCCGTGTTTTTAAGACACAAATGGAGGCATTGCAGCAGCTGAAGTCCCCACCACCCTTCAGCCATGGGTGATTTGGATGCGTGGGGATGAGCACATCCCATGCCCATGGTGGAGTTGGCTCAAATCCATCCTTCAGGTCCATCTCCTGGGGCAAATCCAGCTGTTGGGAATTTCTAAGTCACACAATGCCTCAGGCACTGCCGTACCCCAGGCCACGGTTGAAATTTCTGCCGAGTGGTTATGGTGGGACTGAACAGACCCAGGCTGATCCCAAAGCTCCCCAGGAATGATTCCATATGAAAAATGCACTTTGCAGAGAGGAAAAAAAAAAAAAAGGAAGAAAAGGAAAACGAGGAGTAAACTTGGGGTATCTGAGAGTCCCAAAAAGGGCAGGAAGGGTTCCACAAGTCACACACAGGAGGACTTCTGGCCTCCTCCCAGGAAAGCTGTTGTTCCCTCCTTGTTGTGGTTCTCACACAATCCTGGCAAAGTATCCAGAAAATATTTAGAGATCTAAAGAGGTGTCCAAGACCGGGCTGGAGAGGACTCCTGGTCTAGTGGAAGGTCCCCTGTTCATGGAGAAAGTTGGAGTTAGGTACTCTCCAAGTCACTTCCAACTCAACCCATTCTATGATTCCATGATTCCATGATCTATCAGTTTCTCTGGATCCTTCCAAGATATTTTCCAGCCCCTGTCTCCTGCCAATACTGCCAATACCACCACAAGGGTGGGCTTGGACACCAAAGGTCATGAATTCCAGTGTGGAAGAGGGGCCATGTGGGGATGCTCACAAAAAAAAGCCGTGTTCCCTCAGGTTTGGTTGCACAGAGGGCTGAGCTCCAGGACTGAAGGAAAGGAGGACCTGAAGGAAAGGATTCCTTCAGTGGCAACAGATGTCATCCTCACAGTGACAATCTCCACAGCCACAACCTGTATTCCCACCATGGACCAGCAGGAAAAAAATTCCAGCACTATTCCACACCGCAGGATCCTTGTCAATTGTCTGTGAAACTCAGGTCTTTTATTCTACTCAGAATTTTTCTGGGACCTTTCTCTATTTTTTTCCCGACAGTCCTTCCCAAAAAGAGACGACACCAAACTGCTCTCACTGACTCCGTAAAACCATCCTGGAATGACCAAACTCCCCAGGGAAAGGCTGGAGGCAGAAAATGATTCCCGGGGTTTCTTCTCTTTCCCTGGGTGGCTGAAGCAGACCAAACCTCTGGCAAACAAGGATTGGGAATTCTGTTTCTAGGAGATGTCGTCCTTGGGGGTAACACAACAAGGTGCCAAGGTCCCCAGCTCTTTGGATGCAGAGAAATTATGGGAAAGAGTGAAAGGAAGGGAAAGGCAAGGTGGCGATGGGAAAAGGGTGGGATATGATGTCATGTTCCCGCCCCCAGGGGATTCCTGAATTATTAATGGGAACAGAAAGCCGTCCCTGCAACCCAAGCTGGGCCGGCTCTGATTTCATCTCTCAACAGCTCTGGCGCTGGGCTGCGCCGGCCGGTCCCGCTTCCGGAAGGGAATGAGCCTCACAGGGAGGAACGGCGGCACCAGGACGGGAATTCACGGCCCTGTGGCATCAGCGCCAGGATCAGCCATGACCTCCAGCCACATCCTCAGCCCTCCATGGATGCTGGGTGAAAAAACATGGGTGACTTGCTCCCTCCTTTTTACCCACCAGGGTGTCTTGGCGTGGAGGGAGTTCGTTGGATATATCCCTCAGGATCAGGAGGAGCTGTCAGAGGTGCTGAAGATATGGTTAATTAGGGATACACCAGGAATTTTCTTCATCCCAGGGCCGTCCAGGTACTTTTGGATGAATTACACGCAATGAGCTGTGTGAGCCTGAGCCCAGGAGCAGAAAACACAGCAGAATTCAGCACATTCTTTTTGCCCAATTTCCTCACCCTGGACCTGTTCTCTCACTGCCATCTTTTCCCTTTCCTCCTTCTCTTTCCATCCATGGATTCCTCAGGCCTGAATCTTTCTCCTGAAGACCTTATCCTTTCCCATTGGGTTTCCTTTTCCCTTTTCCCTATCCCTTAAAATGACAATTCTGGAATATCTAGTGGCACTTGTGGTGTCCTGGGGCAAAATCCTGTCCTTACCATTGCTGAGAGAATTCCAAAGGCAGGAACTCATTTCCATCCCTTGGTATCCAGAGGGAAAAAAAGATGAGGAAGCTCTGAATGGAATTGCAGCATCTCCTAAGACACTTTGCCAGCAATTTGTCTATTTGAGGATATGAACTAGTCTTATTATTCATATAAATTATTTATTTAAATTTCTTTCATTTTTAAACAATGAAAGGCTAATGAATACTGGGAGGGAGTTGGAAGCTGGGGTTGGAAATAATTTCTAATTACAGGAGTAAACGTAGTTTCCCCCAAAACTCTGATTTTTTCAGCTTGGAGTGTGTCCAAACCTCTGATGCTTCTCTTTGCCCCAGTTCTGCCGACCAGTAGGAGTCTCATCCTTGCTTTGGAATTGAACCAGGGAAGAGGGACAAGGAGGAATTCTGACTTTCCTGCTGAGCTGTTCCTGCAGGTCAATGGTCGATCATCTATTCCAAAATTAGGATCCC
Source organism: Oxylabes madagascariensis (assembly GCA_013400675.1). Taxonomy (NCBI): domain Eukaryota; kingdom Metazoa; phylum Chordata; class Aves; order Passeriformes; family Timaliidae; genus Oxylabes; species Oxylabes madagascariensis. Next base: position 13,240 of record VYZR01086398.1, read on the forward strand.
TGATGAGGAATAAAACTCCTCATCTCTGCCATTACAGCAGTAAAACAGAGCCTTGGGAATTATCCAAGCACATCAGGAAAGTTATTTTCCATTTCAACACCCATATCCAGGATTTTCCTGCAGAGAGCAAGGACTGTGGCAAGCCAATAGGCCATTTTCTCCATAAACACCATTTTCAAGGAAAAATGAGCCATTTGGATAAATGGGAGTCAAGAGAGAGAAATCCACGTTGTTTCCACCCTTTGGGCTACTATTACGTGATATTTTTTCCGTTTTTATCCCTTGGGATTCCACCCATGGAGCACTCAATATTCCTCGCCCTGTTTCACATCTCCACAAAAGCTGTGAAGGATATGGAGCACTTCCAAAATATATGAAGCCTTCATATCCCGCAAAATTTTTATCCAAAACACCTCTTGGCATTTAAGCACCTGACAAGGTCCTACTCCCTGTGTTGGACACATGGAAAATATGTCTGGAAGTGAGGAGTGTTCTCTGGGTTGATCCAAGTGCTTCAAGCTTTGTATGTAAATCCTAACATGGCTCCCAAATTCCAGAAGCGTGTGAGTGGAGTTATTCAAACTGCAGTCATGGAAACAGACCTGAAATTCCCAGGAATGAGTTTGGAGACTGGTTCAGAGCACGTGAAACAAAGGGCAATTCCAGCAAAAATCAAGTAGTTCACAGTTCAGGCAATGGCCAAAAGGAAATTTTCTTGGAAGCTTCAGTGGGAATAAAGAGGTAAAATTGTGGGAGTGGTGGAAAAGGAGCTGATTTTTATATCAGGGATGGCAGGAACAGAAATGGGGACGCAACAAGAAACAAGAGGAACTTAACTGCTATGTCCATGCATGTTTGTCATTCCAAAAGGATATTAAAATTATTGGAATCCCCCGGGGAAACTGAAAACTGTTTAAAAATTACCAAAAATCCCAATAAAATTCTTGCAATCTTCTCCATCTTTCCATGCTCAGCTTCATTTTAAACAGCCTTGGAAGGGAGCTTCCTGTTTCTAACCTCACCACATTCCTCTGCATTCCTTCCTCATTTTCTCTTTCTTATCTCCTGCTTCTTGATCTTCATGGAATCATAAAATCATGGAATGGTTTGGCTTGGAAGGGAACTTAAAGACCATCCAGTCCCATCCCCTGCCATGGGCAGGGACACCTTCCACTATCCCAGGTTGCTCCAAGCCCTGTCCAAGCTGGACTTCAACACTTCCAGGGATGGGGCAGCCACAGCTTCTCTGGGAAATCTATTCCCGTGCCTCACCACCCTCCCAGGGAAGAATTTCTTCCCAATATTCCTTCCAAACCCACTGTGCTGCTGTGACCTTGCCATGAGATTTGGAGCAATATTCATCCCTTACTCCCATCTCCTCCTCCCTTTGAGCCACTTCCTTGCAGCTTCCCCACCTGCACAGTGGGATGTTCATCCATGAATTTGAGGTATCTAGCAGGAAATAGCTCTTTGAGCATTTTTATTGCCATCAACTGCGTGTTCAGGGCATGAACTCAGAATATGTGGACACACATCGGGACACGGAGGTGGGATCCTGCAGAAGTTTCTGGATAAATGGATACCCATGTGCGTCTCTCCAATAAATTCCCTGTGCATATCCGAACTTCTAATGCTTATTTAAGCCAGACCCTGGAGCCCAGCTGGGACCTCTTGCAGTTCCTACCACGGATGGCTACTCCGAAAGGCTGATGGAAGCACTTGGATTCCCGGGAGACCTTTCCCTCTCTGCCTCATAAGCAAAGTGGTTTTCCTGAGGGATTTGAGGATGCAGAAGGGAGCTGCTCGCTCAGCAGCTGAGCTACAGGGAGTGTATCCTAAAGAAGCACTCTGAACAGGAGTGATGGATCTGCCTCTGTAAGGGAGAGATTTAGGGAATAGAAACATTCCTTGCCTGATTTTAGGGGATCCCAGTGCAGCTTTAGGGATGGGTTTTTTCCTGGAGCTAGCTTTTTCCAATAAAAAATCTGTCCTGGATGTGATTGGGGAAAATCATGGAAACTTAATAGTTTGGGTGGAAAGGACCTCAAAGATCATTCCATTCCAACCTCCTGTCATGGGCAGGGACACCTGCCACTATCCCACAAAGCCTCATCCAACCTGGCCGTGAACACTTCCAGGGATGAGGAGTCCACAGATTCTCTGGGGGGATACTTGGAATATTCTCCTACCTATGATGGGCCTTGGAAAGAAGTGAGTAAATTCCTTATTAATTGTGCTTTCCCAAAGTAGAAAACAAAAAGGAAAAGAGGAAATGGCCTCAGCTTGCACTAGGGGAGGTTTAGGTGGGATACCAGGAAGAATTCCTTCAATGAAAGGATTATCTGGAACAGGGCAGTGGTTGAGTCACCATTCCTGGAGGACTTTAAAAGCCATGTGCATGTGGCACTTGGGGACATGGTTTAGTGGTGGCTTTGGCAGTGCTGGGGACACAGTTGGACTTGTGGGCTTTTCCTGCCTAAATGATTCCATGATTCTAAGAGCCAGGAGGAGAGCTGGATGCACCTCAGTTTCCATGTTAGATTCAAACATGTACATATTTTGGAAAACTGAATTCCCCCTAAACGAGAACTTTCCCAAGCCAGGAGGACTCCACAAGCTTCTCCCAAGGCTCCACGACTGGGGCAGTGAATGGGAGATTTAAAGTTCTTGGATCTGCAGTTTAACCCGCAGATTTTCCGAGTAACATTTGCTCAGTAAAACATTTCTAAGAGTGGGATTTACTGTCATAATTAATAGGTTATGATTAGGTCAATAACTTTCATCAACCTCGCTGGGAGAGAACCTATTAATGAAGCTGTAAAACAACGTAAACTCCATAGAAAAGATGGGAGGGAGGATTTACAACTTCCCAGAAGCCTCAGTAACTAAAGGGACGATTTACAGGAAGGAAAATGATCCGGGTGCCCATAAAACATGATCCAAATGATGCCCATATCCAAACAAGACAAATTAAAATGGTTTAAGTAGATTTCGCAACCCAAATAAACCAGAGCATCTCAATTGAGAGGTGGCGTTTTATGGAGTGCGGGAGGGGAAGATGCATGGGAATGGGAGAGGGGATGGAGCAGGTCGATCAGAAATCAGGGACACGGCCTGACATTCCTGATTTCCCCATCAGAATCATCCCTTAGGATGCGGTCTGGCAGTCACATCCGATTCCACAGGAATTCTGGTGTTCCTCCCCATGGCAAGGGGTTGGAAGTTGATGATCCTTAAAGTCCCTTCCAACCCAAACTGTTCCATGATTCCAAGAAGGAAGCACAGTCCGCAGCCACTTCTCCCCACAGCCAAAATACAGAGGTATGGGGTTAAAATTCACAGAAGGTGTTCATCCTGGAGCCTGGGGAAAGGAGACTTCTCTATTTGGGATGGTTTGGGAGGACATTGCCCAACACTGCAGAGGTGACCCCATCAGTCACCACCCAAAGTAGGCTCCAACAGCTCAGTCATAGAATCATGGAATCATGGAATGGTTTGGGCTGGAAGGACCTTAAAAATCATCCAGTTCCACTTCCAGGGACACCTTCCACTATCCCAGATTGCTCCAAGCCACATCCTATCTGGACTTGAACATTTCCAGGAATGGGGCAGCCACAGCTTCTCTGGGCACCCTGTGCCGGGGCCTCACTGCTCTCACAGGGAAGAATTCCTTCCCAAAATCCCATCTAACACTTTTGTCTGGCAGTGGGAAGCCATTCCCCCTTGCCCTGCTGTCCATGCCTTGTCCGAAGTTCCTCTCCTGCTCTCTTGGAGCCCCTTTAGGCACTGGAAGGTCTCCTTGGAACCTTCCCATCTCCAGGCTGGACATTCCCAACTCTCCCAGAAGAGCAGAGGGGCTGCAGTCCTTTGCTCAACTGAGTGACCTCCTCTGGACTTGGGGTGGTGGGACAACAGGGAGAGGAGGGCAACACAAAGTCAATTTATCCTGAATTTATTTAGGTGCAAGCCTACAATACCAAAACGTGTCCCAGTTGTCCCTTTTGGTGACAGGACACAGCCATCTGGGGCCTCCATTTTGAGGAGCCACCTTGGAGTTTATTTCTTTATCAATATATTGGCTTGAGCGTCCAAAACCATCAACTTTTCCAAGGCTTTGGATCTCACAGCCTGCATGGATATTACTTGGATATCGTTGTGCTGTGTGAATGTTGTGGTTAAAGGGTTGGGATTCCAGGAATGGATACAACTCCTGTTGTTCCTCCCACTTCCCAAATGCCATTTTTTGAACCAAAACTTCTGGATTTCAACATCTCAACCCCAGCAACTCAATCCCAACCCTTTGCAAGTTCGTTAATTATCCTCCCTCTTCTAATTGTGTTTATAAAAGCTGCTTAATTTGACAAGACCGATTTCCCATAACCCCCTGCTGATTAGCATCATGTTCCTGTAATTCCTTATTAATCGAGTCCTGGTGAGGTGTTCCCTCATTTTGCCTGGAATCAATGGCAGGCAATAATTAACCGAGTCATTCCCATTCCTTAACAGACTGACACGACATCAGTTTTCTTCTTGTCCCTTGGATTTCCCTGCCTCGGGATCTTGAAAAGAAACCCTGATTCTTCTTCGCCACATCCTAGAAAACACTTGGATAAAGTTAATCCCTGTTTTTAGCACGTTGAGTGTTTTTTAAGAGGGGCTACTTGGAATGTTCCCCACTAAATGCCAGCCTGTAAACCATCCCTTCCCTTTAATCAGGAACAAATCTGCTTTTCCCTCCAAATACAAAACAAATATCCCTGGAAAATGCCTGCTTTGCACATTTCCCTTCCAAGGAGGGATCAATACTGGGGTTATTATAGCTCCTTCTGTTCCCAAAGTATTTCAACTCTTTGCTGGCCTCAGCTCTACTGGCCAGAGCCTCTCCTGGCTTTTTGCTCATCTCACTGATTTTCTCCATTTTTGTGCAAATCCAATGTCCTTTATTCCTTTTTTTTTTTCCCATTTGATGTGTCCCTTGTCACTGTCCCTTTGCCTCTAAGCCAGTTTTTCAAACCAGTGTCACTCTTGGTGGGGGAGAATGATCCTTTTGGGGGCACTTTGGTTGTTTTTTAACCATCCCCTTACATCATTCTCATTTTACCATTTCCTTTTTTTTTTTTTTTTTTTTTTTTTTTTTTTTTTTAACAGCTGAATTGTCCTTCAGGAGATTTTAATTTTCCACGAGAACCTTGAAAAACAATCAAGGAGCTGTTCTGAGCTAACTCTGAGGGTGGTGAGGCCCTGGAATGGAATTCCCAGAGAAGCTGTGGCTGCCCCGTCCTTGGAAGTGCTCCAGAATGGGGCTTGAAGCAACCTGGGATAGTGGAATATATCCTTGCCCATGGCAGGGAGTTGGAACGAGATGATTTTTAGGATGGTTTGCAGGTAAATCCGTAGGGTGCTTCTCAGCCCTTTTGTTTGGGAAGTGTTATCAAGTGCAGACACCACCAGCCAGCAGAATTCCCACCCCTTCTATTGGGACACTGATCCATAACCATTCCAGATCATTTTTCCATCAGATTTCCCAATGGCTTGACACTTTCACCATTTTTTTCCCATTTCCTTGCTCAAAATACCCCATAACCAGAGTCTTGAGCAATCCACTGGTCAAAGCCGGTGGAACAGGAACCTCCAAAAAAAGCTTCCATGGACACATGTTTTTTCCTTGAAAAAATAGAAATTTTGCATGAAAAGAAATTTTTCCACTTCCTGCAGCATCAGGCTACCACTGAACACTTATGAACTCGAAACCAGTTTATTTTTCGGGATTGGGATTTCTCCAAGAGAAAGTGTTTCAGCTTGTGCTGTTTTGTTACACTTGACTACCCACCTTCCTCTTTTCCTTCCCTCCTCTCCCAGACTGTCCAAAGAAAAGATCCTGTGAACCTCTTTTTTTCATAGACTGGGGACTATTATTTCTATTTCCAGTCCCTTCCACCTCTTATTCCATGGAATCTGCCAGGTTCGCAGTAATTTGAGATTCCCACTCAAAGTAACTGAGTCGCCACTGGCAAAGACTCAGCGTGACCAGGACGGCCCTGCTTGGAGGTGACCCTCCGGCCTGAGCTGGGGCATTTAATCCACCAGATTCCAGAATATTGTGAAGCGTTTATTAATTTCTTCAGTTCCTTTATTCCTTCAGATCATCCTGGAACTAACTATGGACAGGGAATTTGCCAGTTCACTGCAGCAGAGGGTTTTCCGTGGAGATGAAGCCTCAGGGACAACAAGGAGATATTTTTCCTTTCTATTCAACTTCCTGGAGATCAATCATCCATCCTGGATAGAGGGCTTCAAAGTGTATCCCATTTAAATACGGAATTAAATATGCAGGAAAAACTGAGGGAACACAGACCCGTAAACTGATCAAAATATTCACCTGAGATATGGAAGCCCCAACCTCATCTGACTCGGCCAAGGGAAGAGATTCATGGAAAAAAGGATGAAAGCAGATCTGAGGTCTCTGAACAAAGTTTTTCCTTTGATCCTTCAACAGCTGGAATTTCTCATGGCCTTATCTCTTTTCCTCTGAGCTGTATGGACCCTTTGGAGCCTTTAAAATTTTTCTTGCAATTGCTCAGCTCCACTGAGGGAAAATCCCACCACTGTGGCCTCAGACTGAAAGACGGGATATTGGGAAGAAATTTTTCCATGTGGAGGTGATGAGGCCCTGTAATGGAATTCCCAGAGAAGCTGTGGCTGCCCCATCCCTGGAAGTGTTCAAGGCGATGTTGGGCAGAGCTTGGAGCAACCTGGGATAATGGAAGCTGTCTCTGCCCATGGATTAGATGACCGTGGAAATCCCTTTCCATTCAAGCCATTCCATGACTCCATGGTCCCATAAAAGTTTTCTCATCTCTTCCTGCAGGGGCTGATATTCCTCCCATAGATTCAGGGAGCTGATCAGGATAGATCATGGGGAAAACCAGGTGACAATCCAGGTGATGTGGCCCTCACACCCCTTTCCAATGGCCCATGGAGCTGCTCCTACTTCCCGTGAGGGTGAACTGGAATAGAATCAGGTGCAGCACGCAGAACCTGCTGGAAAAGCAACAATAATCCTGCACAAAAGTGTTGATGTTAGGCCTGAGTGAAGTTTTACTCCAAAACAAATCCTTCAGGATTTGGTGGGAGGGATGTTTAACACCCGGGTTTTTAATTGGTCGGCTTTTATCCATAAAAATGAATGATTCCATGTGTAAAAACATCATTGCACGTGTAAAAGTAAATTATTGTGCATATAAAATCTTTACTGCACATCTAAAAGTAAATTATTGTGCATGTGAAATAGATTCCGGCATTTTTTTCCCCTTGTATCTCCCAGTCATTATTTTGGGAACACTTGTAATGCCTCACTTTGAACATGTGGAAGTCCCACTAAAGAGTCCTTTTGAAACAGATTCCCATCCATGCTCTCCAGAGGAATATCCCAAATATGGGTCAAAATCTGTACGACTACCTGGAAATTCCTGGCAATGACGTGTAATAATTATGCCCACAAAACTGCCAAACTGCTGGAATCCAATTCCTTCCCATTCCCGCCGCAGCTGGAGCTCCGGGGTTAAGATTGATGGGGAATATCTTTGGCCTCTCTCTCACATAGAGTTTAAAAGCTTTGGCCTCAAGGGCAGGCCAAGCTCCTGTCACATTTGGCATTGCTGGACCAGCACAAAGCAGCTCCCAGGTGCAGCACAGCTCATCCATATCACATCCCCTCCCCGTGGCAGCCAGGTGCAGCAGGAATACAGGAATGTGGTGGTGTATCCCGTGGGATTGTTGATCCCACCAGAGATCCAAGAGGCCTCGTTCAGAGCACGGCTTTGTAGCTTTAATCATGCAGATCCAGGGGTTGGGAGTGTCCCAGACAGTTTCAGCCTCAACAAAGAACCACCGAATCCCAGAATCCATGAAGTTGGAAAACACCTCCAAGATCACTGAGTCCAACCTGGGTCTGATTCCAAATTTGTCAAGCAGTCCACAGCACTGAGTGTCGCATCCAGGTGTCCCTTGGGGATGGGGGACTCCACCACCTCCCTGGGAATCCCCTCCCAATGCTTACCAACCCTTTCCATGGAGAAATTCCTCCTGATGTCCAACCTGACCCTTCCCTGGCACAGCTTGAGGTCGTTTTTTCTTGTCCTGTCCCTTGTTTCCCGGGAGCAGAGTCCAAACCCTCACCTGGCCTCACCCTCTTTCCAGAGAATTGTGGAGAGTAAGGAGTTGCCCCCTGAGCCTCCTTTTCTCCAGGCTGAGGCCCTCAGTTGCTCCTGGAAGGACTTACAACATCCCACAGGAATTCCTTTACCACATCCCTGAGTCGTGTTGCTGATGTTTTCACCATCCAGCCTTCACAGGAGTAGATATTCCTGCAGATTCCATGTGTGTGGTCCTCCGGTGGAGCCCCAGAGGGCTGTGAAGCCGCATTCCGTGTTTGAAGTTCTGGGATAAGTCTGGGATCAGAAGGGTCTCACTTTCACAAGGAGAAGGATCCATGGAGAAAGTCTCCAACAGAAGTGAATTCACCTTCCCATGTCTGAACTGGGGAAGCGCTGAACTGGAGCTGGACACGGAGTCACTTCACATCCAGCCCCATTTTTGAGTCCTTCCATGATATTTCAAGGAATGGCAAGCTCTTAGTCATGGAAATTAGGTTTGTGCACCACGCCATCACTTTACCACAAATTATGGGATATCCAGATATCCCACAAATTATGGGACAGCCAGGCATCCCACCAAAAGTGCTTCCAGTCCTATCCCTGACCAAATCCTTCATCCAGTCAGGATGAAAACCTCTGCACAGCGAGGCACAGCAAAATAAGGCTGAAACCTGGTGAGACATCCAAGGATGTCAGCAGTTTGGGATGGAAGCCTCGACACACCCAGCTGGAATGTTGTGAGGTCAGAAGGGTTGGACATATGGAGATACCAGTGTGCTAAGGAAATGTAGCACAGCCTGTCCCTTGAGTGCTTCCCGGTGATCCTGTGCAACATTCCAGGGCAATATTGCCCTGAGGATGTTTCTCATTCCCAGGAGTTAATTTGGTGTTTTCATCAGGGCCTGGAATTGCGGTGTCACCAAACTGGAATGGATCGTGACCATTTCTGGGAGGTCTCTAGTATTAGATTCCAGTGCTGACGATCTTCGATTCTCTCTGGGAAGGAATTCCTCCCTGGGAGGGTGGGGAGGCTCTGGCAAAGGTTGTTCAGGGAAGCTGTGGCTGCCCCATCCTTAAAAGTGCTCAAGGCCAGGTTGGACTGGGCTTGGAGCAACCTGGGATAGTGGAAGGGTTGAAATGAGATCATCTTTAAGGTCCCTTTCCACCCAAACCATTCCATTATTCCATGATTCTCACCACCCAAAACAGGGAAGAATTTCTTCCCAATATCCCATCTAGCCCTACTCTCTGTCAGTTTGAAGACATTCCCCCTTTTCCTGCCACTCCATCCCTTGTAAAATTCCTTCTCCATCTTTTTTTTTGGCTCCATATGGTTCTGGAAGGCCACAATTAGGTCCCTCCAAGCCTTCTCTTTTCCAGGCTGAACAATCCCAATTCTGTCAGCCTTTCCTCACAGCAGGGCTGCTCCATCCCTGTGATCACCTTCGTGCCTCCTCTGGACTTGCTCCACCAGCTCCATGTCCTTCCTCTGCTGGGACCTCAGAGCTGGATGCAGCATTCCAGGTGGGATATCACCTCAGGGCAGAAGGGTAGAATTCCCCACCCTCCTGCTGCCAACATTGTGGGATCAGCCCAGGATACGATTGGATTTCTGGGACTGGAGCACGCATTGCTGGGTCGTGTCCAGCCTCTCACCCACCAGCGCTTCCAAGTCCTTCTCCCCAGGGCTGCTCCATCTGCTCATCCACAGCCTGGATTGATCCTGGGATTGACTCTCTCTCACTCAGTTGCAGCACCAGCACTTGCTTCTCTTAAACCTCATGAGGTTCCCACGGCCCCGCTTCTCAAGATGGTCCAGGTCCCTCTGGATGAATCCAAACCTGGGAATTCTCAGTGGCTCGTGCATCACTTGCAACTCAGCAGTGTCTTGACCCCTGGTGACACGTCCACACTCCAGCAGATGACTCAGGTGACACAAACCACTGCTGCCAAGTGAAGCAGGACATGAAAGTGGCAACAATGGTCCATCTCCTCCCTTCACCCACTGCGTCCTCTCCCATAAATCCCAGGACAGTTTGACAACCTGTATTCCCAACCTTTATTACCAGAGTGAACAATCCATAGGGAGCGGATGATTTATGTCCTATCCATAAAACCTTTGGCACTTCCAATGAATGACCTACAATGGTCGGTACAAACCGGGACGATGTAATTCCTCGTGTCCTGCTCACTCCCTGCCTGCAGATCCCTCCCTCTCCTCCCCTCCCTTCCCCCTTTATTCCTTATCTGACGAAATCATCAAATTTATGGCCAAATTGAAATGAAATGCAATTTAATTCCCGTTCTGCTTTCCGTCCATCACCTCGCCGGCCGCTCCCGGAGGATCTCCTAACCCAATCACTGGATGGCCGTAACTTCATTAGCGCTGCCAGCAATTCCCTGCTTTCTGCTGCGTGTGGCTCCTAGAAATCATGGCTGACACTCCTCCCTGGGAATTACTGGAAGCAAGAGCTGTCTCAAGTTTTTGCTGGGTTATTTCCGACTTCTGCTCCATCAGCAGATTTACTTCCACGGGGTGATGGGATCACCTCAGCTTGGCTGGATGATTCCCACCCAAAAACCATTTTCAGCTCCCGGGGTGGAAAGATGGGAAAGAAGCTGAGATGCAATGCCCAGAAAGCTGTGGATGCTCCATCCCTGGAAGTGTGCAGGGCCTTGATTGGATGACACTTGAAGCAACCTGGGATAGTGGAAGCTGTCCCTGGCCATGTCAGGAGGTCGGAATCGGATGATCTTTGTTCCAACCCAAACCATTCCAGAATTCTATGAACACACATCCCGGGTCACCTTGGGATCTGTGGAGCTGGGAAAAGTGATGGCAGGGAAATCTTTGGAGAGGCAGCTCCTCCTGGCACCACATGGCTCATTCCAAGGAATGAGCAGGAGCCTCCCGGAGGAGAAATTCCCAAGCTGCCAAACCTGCATCCCACTCCGGAAATCCCAGGATCCACTCGCATTGCCTCATGAGTCACCTGAAACACTGAAAAAACATCCAGGTGGATGTTTATCTTCCCTGCTCCTGTCCCATGGATGAATCCACTCTCTTTAAGCCCTTCTTGACATATTTGTCCTCCAAACTCCATCCCTGGAGATCCCACCCTTCCCCTCCTCCCAGTAATTAATCCCAGCCCTCCTCTATCCTGCAGCTCTAAATCTCCTTTGCTGGTTTTTAAGCTCCTTATTCCTTGTCCTATGCACAGGGAAACGTGTCCCTCCCCTTCCTGCAGCAGCCTTTTACATAATTGTTATCCCATCTCCCTTCATTCTCTGGGATAAACAATCTCCTGGTTTTCCCAGTCATTCCTCACAGACCATATTTGATCCATAGGGATGCCACATTTGGGTTTTTTCCCCTCAATGGCAAGATCTGGTTCCCCTCAGCTTTACGTGGGACATGAAGCAGAAAATAGGCAATGTTGAGGAATGACAAGGATCTCCTCATTCCCACTTCCCACCAAGTTCTTCCTGGGATATCCACGGTGTTGAGACCTTTGGAAGCAGGTGAGGGGACTCAGGGGTTTGTAAATCCTGAGTGCCATTTCCCGACCCAATTCCTTTGGGAGAAACACAAACACTTTTATGGCTCAAACAAACAAATCAATCAGGAAGAAACAACAGGAGAATGTTTAATGAGTCTGATTTGGCATTGGATGCAAATGAAGGGCTTTGGGATAACATGGCTGAGGTCTTATCCCTAAAAAGTTGGATCACCTCCCAATTAAAAATGTTCAGGGAACACCAGAGTGGATTTCTCTGTGTTTCTCCCAATCTGTTTTTAAGGAATTTCTCAGTGCTTATTCAATATTAAAAGGGTTGTGCCAGGGTGGGAACTGAACCCGGATGTGAAAGTCTCCAGCTAATTCCCTAAATCCTTGGCCAAAACACATACAGAGACATGTTCCTACATATGGACACCCACACAGGGAAAAATCCATCCAGAGGAATATACTCCTGCATATATTTCCACTTTACCAAATTCTCCAATATTCCGCTTAAATTCAGATTTTGAGGCAAATTTACCCGATTTATTTTGTTTCCCACACTTGTTCCAAGAGAAAATCTTGGATCTGGGGAGGCATCAGGCTGAAGGTGCTGTTAATTCCTGAAGGCAGGAAGCAGAAAGGCCCCAAGGAAGTCTCATTAGCACAAGAAAATCGGAGCAAGCAGAAATGTCTGGAGAGATCAGGAGGGTTCCTTGGAGTTAAACGGGCTCCTGCCTTTCTCAGGGAGAAGCAAAGAACACAAATAGGAATAAAATAGATTGAGGAAAAAAAAAAAAAAAAAAGGAACGAAGGAAGAGGTGAGGGAGACTCAGTAGGTGGTGCTCTTCCCTCTAGATCCACACAGGGAGTGGGAAGGGGGCAATTGGGAATGCCCAGGTGGAAAACCAGCTCCAAACCCAGCTCCTGGTCCTGACTCCTGGCCCCAGGGTGGATGAACCACCTCAGCACCATCCCGAGAGTGGCTAAATTTTGGGATATGATGCATTTTCAGCACAGTCCAGATTTTGGCTGCTCATAATCCCTAAATCCACTCAAATCTTAAATGCAACAAATGTCAGCAAGTGGCTCCAGTCAGGAGCTGAGGTCCCAAGAGGAATTCAGCCTCCTCCTTGTTTGACTCAGCGGATATTTTATCCCATCTCCAGCACATCCCAGGACAAAATCCTTGCGGGAACGGGAAAGTGTTGATGAATGTGGTGTTTTAAGAGAAGGGAGTCAAGTGTGGCCAGCCCTGGATCCTCACAGCCCCCGCGCTGGAAGGGGAAGAGCTGGATTGATCCGGGAACAGGGAACCATAGATCAGCACGGCCTCTCCCATAATTTTCCCTGATGGATTCCCATCCGATGGACTGATCTGAAAGTGATAAAAGGGAAGACCAGCGCGTTTTCAACACCCCACTAACTCCCAAACTGGGCTCAATAATCCTGGAGATTGATGGCTCCTAAGGAACGGGGAGGGAGGGATGGGCTGGGAGGGGAGTTTATTTAATCCAGAGCATTTATGGGGATAAATGAGGGGGTAGGACAGGCACCAGTGCCAAGGAAATGTTTCTCCTGGAAAAAAAAAACAATTTGGACATTTGAGGTGTGGTCCTGGGGCTGGTGAGTTCTGTCCTTAGGAATGGGGGATCCGGGATAGAAAACTGGAGTTTGCCTGCAGAAATAAGAGCTTTCCCACAACTCCCATTTTTTCCCCCTTCTTCCTCACTTTCCAAGTCCTTTGGGGAATCTCCCGGTCACCTCAAACACCTTCAGTCCAAACAACAAAGCCCTGGGAAGTGCTGGGACCTTGCTTCCTTGTTCTCCTTGAAGAAGGAATTTCCATTCCCACTGTTCTCAGGCTGAGAGAGGACCAAATATTCCCTGAAAGGTTTCACATGAAACTTGTTTTCCATCCAAATCTCAGAATCATGGAATCCTTTAGGTTGGAAAAGACCTTGAAGATCATTGAGTCCAGTTAATCCAGCACTGCCAATTCCACCATTACCCCGTATCCCTGAATCCCACCTCTCCATGGCTTTGAAATTCCTCATGGGGTGGGAACTCCACCACTTCTTTGGGCAGCCTTTTCCATGACATTTTTCCCGAATATCCAACCTTAATCTCCCCAGATGGAACCTGAGGTCATTCCCTCTCATTTCTCCCCAGCTGAAAGCCACTCCCTGATCCTTCAACCAGGACAAGGAGACTTCCCACCCCTCTCCCTGGATTTCACGAGTCCCTGGAATACACAATGCCAATCCCAGCTGGCATCCTCATCCTCCATTTTTCCGCTCCCATCCTCCTCAAGACCTGGAGCCAGCCGGGATTTCGATCTCAGGAGGCAGCTATTGTGCTGTAATTAAACAGCAATTGATTGCAAACAGGGTTCTTTTGTGTTTGGGATTAATGAGAGGCGAGAAGATAAATTTGGTCACCAGTAATTAACCCCAATTACAGAAGCAATAAATTAGGAGCTCTGTGGTATCCACGGCCTTTGGAAGGCTCTGGATCCTTCCCCTTTCCTTGATTTTTTTTTTTTTCTATAATCCTATGGAGTTTTCAAAGAAAAAATGGATCTCAGTAAGGGCTGTGGGGACTGGTGGATACACTGGGATGTGAGGAAAAGTTGGGATTTTGGCCATGGAGGAGGGCATGAGGATGCTGCCATGACAAAAACAGGATGGGAGAGCCTTTCTGATCTGTAATTCCCTACAGGGAAATGATGATTTCACTGATGTGAAGCCCTAATCCCTGGGAGTTTATCCAAGCTTTGATTTTGCAGGCTGGGTGAGCAGGAGCAGAGTTTGTGGGATGGGCAAGCTGGATGAGCTCAGTCCAGGGAGCGTGGAATGCCTGCTGCACCCTGGGGGTGAAATCCATGGATAGGAAGTGGGGTCGACGTCTGGAGAAATGGGGAGCACAAAGCTGGAATTCCAAAGATTTTCTTCAGTTTATTTCAATCCTTGGTGAATACCACACAATCAGAGTGTGGTAACGCCAACATCCCAATCCCAGAATCATTCCCCAGGCAGGGAGGGATCATCCCCGGCCTGCTGCTTCTCTCTGGTTTGTGTGATTCCAGCTCCATCCTGCCTGGCATCCAAAAGCATTTCCAAAGGATTTCTGGCTTTAACCTCAGCTGTTTTCATGGTTCAACAGTTTTGGGGTCAGGCCATTGACCCCTGCACCAACAAAGCATTAAAGCAGATGCTGAAGGGTTTCCCAGGGCATTCCAAGGTTTTCTTTGCCTGTAAAACCTGGAATTGCAGAAAGGATTCAGCCCCAGCCCAAGGAAGTGCAAACCCCCCAGTCCTTCACCAGTGCCAAGGACATCACAGGAGATTTGGGATTCAGGGACATCCAGAAAGTGCCACAGGTGTGGGGAGAGCAGAAGAAAAAAAAATCCCTGCAGTGCCCCAGACTTTAGCAGCCTCCAGGGGAAGTCAGTTCCTAAATCCCAACATTTTTTGGCAGTACTATCCCTGGAAAACTGTGACAGGCTGAGCCTCACTTGGAGATTTAATCCAGGTTTAATTTGTGAGTGATGAGACCCCAGCCCTGTCTCGGCTGTGGATGGGAGGTGACGATGTCCTTGTCCCCTCAGCTGCTGCCTCTCCCATCCTGCATCCCTGGGTGGATCCAACACCCGGGTGTGGGGTCCCAGGTGTGGGACATGGAGTGGGAATTTGGGGATGTGGGAAAATGGGGGCACTGGGGGGGGATCTGGGGACATGGCAATTTGGGATGGGATTTGGGGATGTGGGAGAGATTTTGGAACACGGGGATTTGGGGACACAGGGAAATGTGGACATGGGGGCAGAATTTAGGGACATTGGGGAGATTTGGGGGAATTTGAGGATAGGGAGGGAATTTGGAGACATTAGGAGAATTTGGGGACATAGAGGGTGTTTGGGAGGATTCGGAGGCATTGGGGGGATTTGGGGACATTTCCTAAAATTCCCTCCCTATCCCCAAATTCCCAACCCATGCCTGGGATTGCTGCCATGCTCTTTCCCACCGAAAGGAAGAGCAAAACGCTGAGTTCCATCCTCTGTCCTGCTTTTCCCTCTGGCTGTGCCCGCTTCGGGGGTGCGGCCACGTCCCCAGAAGGGTCAGCAGGTGCCAGGGCAGATCTCCATGGCTAATTCCATAATCCTCCCCTCTTTCAGGCAGCAGGAAAGGCCCGGCCGGCAGGATCCCTGTGCAGACAGGGTGTAAAAATCCATGGCAGCTCCAAAGCAAACACTCCCACATCTTCATTCCTTCCACCCTATTGGCCATTGATTCCAGATAAATTTCCGGGAGGCCCTGACAGGGCTCAATTCTCCTAATTATGGCCCTATTGACATGTGATCTTTGGCTTCTCAGCTTGTCAGGAGCCATCCATCAGGCAGACAGATTCCTTTGGCTCCCGAGGAAATGAGATGGGAAGGGGGGGGAGAAAGGAGGAGCAGGGAAACGGCTGGAATGGTACACCAAAAAAATCCCCTGGCCCGGATTTTATTTATTCCCAAATACGTTGTGGAAGATCGAGAACACCAACATTTAGGGGAAGAGTTAAGAGCTCCTAATTTGGGAAGAGGCTGTGTGGATCACTCCCAATGATTGTTGGGTTAAACAGCTTGGATTTCACAGCTCTTTCCTTTTCACAACTGGACTGATTTTTCCAGGTCACAGCAAAGTTTTCTCTCCCTGTTGCAGGTTGCGTTCCACTCCCAGGGAATTCCTTGCTCCAGGATGTTGAAATTTTGCATGGATAACAGGCACATTCTAAAGGAAGAATCCATCCACTACCATAATAAAGATGGAAAAACGCTGGTTCAAGAGTACAAATTGCTGGCAACAGGGAGAAAACTCTGGGAATTCTCTGCTGGTCCATCCTGCCTTGCATTTCTCCTGGCCAGAGACAGGACAAGGATAAAGGCCCCCAAATCCAGCTGTTTTCTTCTCCCAGTCCCAGCTTGGACTGGTTAGACAGGGCTAGGGCTGATACCCAAACTGGAGTCACTGGGAAGCATGGGATTGTGGCCGGGAGACCTGGATGGGGCTTAACTGGGGAGCACAAACCTTATCCAGCTTTCCTTGTGGTGCTTTCATAACTGGATTTTATTGGGCAAAAAATCAGTTGGTCTGGAGGGCCTTTCCAGTTCCTTCTCCTCCTCTATGGATTTCACGGATAAAGCTAGAAGTTCTGTGGGCCAGGAAAATCGTCTGAGTCACCCTCAGAGCCCAGAAATGAAGGAATAAACCCACGTGCCTTTTCCCTGGCTGTTTTCCTCGTGACTTTGGGATGAGCACAGGGATGCCTGGGGAGCTCAGGGTCCGCAGTTCCGGGTGGGATGCGGGCGAAACCGGGAAGGATGGGTAAGGATCAAATTGAGAAGGATGGGTAGGGATGAAATCAGGAAGGATGACCAACCCCTGGCTGGTCCTTGTCCCCAGAGGAGGTGTCACCCACAGCAGGCAGTGTCAGCCGACAGCGCAGCGCGGTGTTGGGCCGGATCAGGAAGAGATCCCTGCGAGCTGACTCATATCCTGGTCGGAATGTCTCTGTATTGTGAGAGGATCCAGACAGCCGGGAATGTCTGGAGATAACGGGAGCCCTGAGAGCTCAGGCTTCACTTACAAAGCTCGGCTCATTCCAGCCTCTCTCCCGTGTCCGCGGTATTGATCCGCTCCCCTCCTGCCCCGGCCCGGCTGCAGGATCAGCCCATCCATGGAAAAGCTGTCTGCTCCCACCCGGCTCGGGTATCCAGCACATCCTCGCTCCCGCAGCACTTTACCGGCCCCAAGGATTGGCTCTGCAGAAGTGCTGAGCTCGGAAAATCCGGCCCTGGCGAAAAAAGCAAAGCCCGGGCGATTCCAGCCTCCCCCGTGAGCGGAACTGCTCCTGCTGCGGGGGAAACTGAGGCACGGAAAGGAGAGAATTCCAATTCCTCCCAAATTCCGTAAAGTCACAGAGAGCTCTGAGCTGAAGAGATCCCTAAGCCCATCTCATTTCATTCCTTGCCATGGGCAGGGACACCTTCCACTACCCCAGGTTGTTCCAAGCCCCATCCAACCTGGCCTTGAGCACTTCCAGGGATGGGGCAGATTCTCTGAGCAGCCTCATCCAGCTCCTCACAGGGAAGAATTTCTTCCTAGAAAGCAACATCAGAAATCCCTGGAAATA
Organism: Oxylabes madagascariensis; assembly: GCA_013400675.1. Taxonomy (NCBI): domain Eukaryota; kingdom Metazoa; phylum Chordata; class Aves; order Passeriformes; family Timaliidae; genus Oxylabes; species Oxylabes madagascariensis. The sequence goes on from VYZR01086398.1 coordinate 31,074, forward strand.
TCCCGGTATCCCTGGCTGTGTTATTCATATTTACCTTGCATGCAGCAGGGCTTTCCCTGCCTCCTGATTCACCAGAACCCCCCCAGAAATCCTTATCCTACAGGTAAGGAGCAGGAATGTTTAAGGACAGATTCCCTAATTTTTTAGTGTCCAAGCCCAAGCAATTTTTCACCCCAAGCAGAAAGGAAATGACACATTTCTCATCAAATCAAGTGTTATGTAAATTTGAATTTCTTCAACTCCTCAGTTAGGTACAAAATTCAGGAAAAGGAGGAGGCTTTGGCTCAGCCTTGGGAAAGCTGCTGGCAAATCCAGAGCCCCATTGCTTCATCCTTTGAGNCCAAATTCCTGTCACATCGCTCAGCCCGGATGGGGATCAGCTCCCGCGGGGGTGGGGGGGCGGCAAAGGAAGCTGGGCACAGCCCCACAGCGCAAAAAGCGATGCTCCAAACGCCGTCCCGCGTCTTTCCAGGCGATGGAGCGGCCGCTGCTGAGTCAGCATCCCCATCCCTCCCTCCCGGATGGTGACATCCATCCCGGGAAAAGCCAAACCCCCCTCCCGGGGAGCCGACACGCGTCTGGCTGCGGAGAAAAGCGCATCCGCTCCCCTCCGCCCCCGACAGCAGCACCGGCAGATCCTTCACTTTAATGTTAACTGAGGGTTTTAGCCTTGGCCCCGGGCTCTGCCATTTCTCTCCGAGGCTCGGAAAAGCGGGGAGAGCGGAGTTCATCAATCCGCCCGCGTGTCGCCAGGAATCAGCGCTGGAGATGAAGTGGAGCTGTCAGGGAACAGGGAACCTGTGCCAGAGGGCTCCTCAGCATCCCCGACAGCTCCCGCCTGGTGCGTCCGAGCTGTCCTGGCCACGGGGAGCAGGGTGTGATACCCAGCTCCAGCTGCCCAGCCTGGATGCTCTTTCCAGGGCGGGAATATTGGTTTTTTCCTAAGCTGGCTCAAGTTCCAAGTGGTTTGAGGACAAACAACGGAGGTGGGAACAGCAGAGCACCTCCAAGGGCAGGTTGGATGGGGCTTGGAGAAACCTGGGATAGTGGGAAGTATCCCTGCCCATGGCAGGAGGTTGGAAGGAGATGATTTTTAAGGCCCCTTCCAACCCAAACCATTCCAGGATTCCATGAAAAAGGCAGATTAACTGCCTCAGAGAGCTCGGGGATCGCACATTAAACATCCCCCACCTCCTCCTGAGACTTCTCAGCTCCAACCTCTGGAGATTCCAGCCTCTCCTATGAGAAACTCCGATACCTCCGGAACGGCATCCCAGCTCTGGGAGGGGAAAACAAGGCACGGCAAGGAGGGAAGCAGCGCTCCAAGGTCGCTTAGTTAATCCATGGCAGGATCCCAACGGCGGCTTCCTGCGACTACAGGCGGAGGGGAATTGATTCCAACCAAATCCCCCGGCAGGCGCGGGGAGCTTCGGCACGGGAAGATTTCCTGTAAGACGGGAAGTTTTCCTCCCTGCTCTCCCTGATCTGCTCCGGCTCTGGGAGGCAATCCAAGCGCTGCGTATCTTTAATTATTAAGGAATCACCCATTGTAGTTACTTATGTGCTGCTGAGGCTCCAGGATGTTCCTGTCGGCCGTGCCGGAGTGAAAAGAATCCCTGGATGCTTCCCCGGCAGCGGCTGAATCTCCCGGCTCCATTAACTTCCATCCACAACAACTCCACTCCAGGAAAATCCCCCCAGCCACCGCTCCCCTCCTCCCCATCCTCATCGACCCCCTGGGAGCACCCCCGGACACGGCTTCCAATGGCAAAGCAATTCCAGGAATGCAAACAGAGGTTCAGACCCATCCATCGTGGTCCAGAAGGAGTCATGAGGATGGGGAGCATCCTGAAAATCAGCAAATCACGGTGGTTCCAGGGAAGGGCCAAAGGAAAACTTCTTTGTCCCTTCCTCATGTTTGTTAGCTGAATTTGCCTGAATTCCTCTTCTCTTTCCCTACAAATCCAGAGAATTCCTCAAGTGGAATCACCAGCTGTTTTGGGGAGGCTCTGCAATGGTTGCTCATCATGGAATTGTGGAATTGTTTGGGTGGGAAGGACTTCCAAGATCATCTCGTTCCACTCATTGCTGTAAATTGTCTGGAAATTAATCACTCTAATTAATCACCCTGGGACAGGGACACCTTCTACTATCTCAGGTTGCTCCAAGCCCCGTCCAACCTGGCCTTGGATGTTTCCACGGATGGGGCAGCCACAGCTTCCCTGGGAATTCCATTCCAGTGCCTCACCACACTCACAGGAAAGAATTTCTTCCCGATATCCCATCCAGCTCTCCTCTCCTTAAATTTGAAGCAATGCCCCCTTGTCCTATCCCTTGCTGCAGGAAAGGACTTCCTAGATTGTCCCAGTGTCACTTGTGGGAAAGATTTATTGGAAGCAGCTCTGGGGCCCAACATCAGGAGGATGTGGAGCTGCTGAAGCAGATCCAGAGGATGCCGCAGAGATGCTCCAAGGGCTGGAGCCCCTCTGCTCTGGAGCCAGGCTGAGAGAGCTGGGAATGTTCACCTGGAGAAGAAAAGGCTCCAGGGAGTTTAGAACCCCTTCCAATGCCTAAAGGGGCCCCAGGAGAGCTGGAGAGGGACTTTGGACAAGGGATGGAATACCAGGGAATGGCTTCAAACTGCCAGAGGGCAGAGTTAGATGGGATATTGGGAAGGAATTCTTCCCTGAGAGAGTGGTGAGGCCCTGTAGTGGAATTCCCAGGGAAGCTGTAGCTGCCCCATCCCTAAAAGTGTCCAAGGCCAGGTTGGACAGGGCTTGGAGCAACCTGGGATAGTGGAAGGTGTCTCTGCTCATGGTAGGGGGCGGTATGAAATGATCCATAAGGTCCCTTCCCACCCAATTCCATGGTTCCACAAGAGGGTGGAGTGGTACCCCCCGACCTCTGCCCTCCATCCTCCCTTCCCTCCTCTCCATCCCTTAAATCTCCCCTCCACTGAATTACTGGGAAAGCTGCTGTGCTCAGACCGTGGGAGGGAGACAACCCGTGTCCCAAATTCCACTGTCATTCCACGTCCTCCACGACCTTTACTGGGCTACCACCCTGCTGATCTCCCTCTTTTCCAGCACAAGCTGTGGAGCAAAGCAATTTCCAGCAGCCCAGGGCAAGGTGAATCCCTTGCCTTCAACTTCCTCAGAGCTTGTGATTTCCAGAAGAGCTGAGCAAATATTTTTCGTGGAGGGTCAGGAAAATGCTGTTTGGGCAAGCTCCGAATGCTTCCAGGGAACATGGAGTGAAGGAAAATTCTTCGGAGCTTTTCAGGTAAACTGGGAAGTCGGGATTTGGGTTATTTATGATCACAGCAGGAATCCCTGACACAAATATGATTCCCATTTAGCTCAGAGCCAGGAAACCTGCTTGTTCCTGGAGGAATTATGGTCTTCCCATAGCCCTGGATTGTCCATCTTTCCAATATTTGGGGAATGTTTTGATCTTCCCTAAACACCATTTAAATATCAGTTTTTTTCTGAGGGTCCAGATTCCGTTTCTCATGCACTGAGAAGGCAGAGTATGGAAAAACACGGATTCACCCTGCTGGCCTGAGCTGTTTATCCCACTATTCAGGTGCATGGGGTAGTTTAGGAAAAGTTGGAATAAAAGGGTGTTGGAATAGCAAAGCATTTTTGGATATTCCCAGGTCGCTTTTCCACTGGGTTTGCTGTTTGGTGCAAATCCTTCAGCAATAGTGGGACATATTCAGCATTCCCAACCTGGAATTCCTTCATCCCTTTTTGTTTCCCCGGCCAAAGGGATTTTCCCCCTTCCACAACCCCCTTTATTGTGTAAATCCAGGATTTCTATCACTGGACCAAGTTAAATTCCCAGACTTGGGAAAAAATTGTTCTTTTGGTGAGCTTTTATCGATGCCATTGGGCAGCTCAGATGGGCTCGGATTATGGAGAAGGAAAACTGGCTGTTCCCAAAACACGCCATTCCCTGGATAATAATGGACTCCACAGAGCCAAGTAGAGCTCCCACAGCCACTAAATATATGGATATGATCTGTAAAATAGAAAGAAGGAAAATGGTTTTTTACAACGAAGGTGGAGAAACACTGGACCAGGTTTCCCAGAGAAGCCGTGGATGCTCCATCCCTGGAAATATTCCAGGCCAGGTTGAACAGGGCTTGGAGCAACCTGGGCTGGTAGAAGGTGTCCCTGTCCATGGATTTAAGAACCCTTCCAACCAAATCCATTCAGTTTTGAGTCTCTGGATGTGTTTCCACTCAGCTGTGCCTGATATAATCCAGTTTTTAGATGCAACACTGGCAGGTCCAGTGGGACATCCACAGATCCAGGGATGGGGCATCCACAATTTCTCCGGAGAGGGAGTTTGTCAGGTCTCATTGACATCCCTTGCCTTTGCCATTTCCTGGCTTTGCCAGCCAATCCTTACGTGCTGTTCCTCCAGGCCATCTGGAGGAGAATCCCACCAGTCCATAGAGAGGAGCTCACCTAGAGGTGGGAAAACTGGGATTCAAGGGCGGCTTGACCAAGGACTCAAACAGCAGAGCCAGCACATCCCAAACCCTACTCCCTCATCCCTCATTTTTCCTGTTCCCTGAGTCTCCCTGCCTTTCCCAAAGAGTTGTGTTTGAAGAATTCCACCCCCCGTCCCCAGGAGTCCTCCCACCTCTCCAAAAGCTTGATTACCTGGACTTGCACTTCCAAGGGTTTCGTTGAACTCCTTCAGCTCAGGAGGGAGCCCAGGCCACTCCACAGCCTCAAACAACTTCTTGATGTTCAATTCCCCAATTTCCCAGGGCTGAATCCACCTTGAAATTGGTGTCTAAAACCTCTCATTGCAAGCAGCCAGGAAGGGGCTTAGGAGGAGGAGGGGAGGTGGAAGGGAAAAGAAATTAGATCCATTTTCCGCAAGGAGAAGAATTAAAAGGAAAATTTCAGCCTCGGGAGCAGAATAATGGAGCTGTAGCTGGCAAATACTCGGTTGTGAAGGAGCAGGGAGGAGAGGTAAAACTGGGAGCAGGGACGTGAGATATGCTGGGATTAGGGAAAGGACTCCAGCAGGAAACTTGGCATTTTCCCAGGTCAACCCTGGCTGAGGTCAAAATCCAAAATCCAGGGGGGAGGCTCTGGTGAGGCTTCCTGGCAGGGAGTGCAGAAATACAGGAGAAATTTAACCACAGCCACAAGAAATATTAAAAAGACTTTTTTTTCCACGCTTTACAACTATGTGGGCATCTGGGAATGGGATCTTCCCATGGAGAGGGTCATAACGTCTCCTGGGATGAGGGATACTCCTATTTCAAGCTCAAGGGATGAGGTTTCCATTAAATGAGGGGGGGAAGAAACAGGATTTTATAGAAAGTGATTGCTCTCCTCAAGAGTAACTCTGTCTGTCACCGAAGGAGACAATTTCGGCTCTGTCCAGAGATAAATAAGAGCAACCTCCCCTTAAAATCAGAGCTGGATTGACAACAAAATCATGGAATGGTTTGGATTGGAGGGGCCTTAAAGATCATCTAATTCCAAGCCCTCTGCCATGGGCAGGAATAATAGATCAGGAAGGGAATTCTTTGCTGGTGGGACCCCAGGACATTAATGCCACTGCCAAGCCACGGCTTTCCTCAATTCTCCTTGAAAAACCCTGGCAAAAAGGGTGGATTGGCAGCATCTTCAAAGCTGGAATCTTGTCCTTCATCCAGCCATGCTGAAGGCAGGGAAAACACCCAATTTCTGCCTTCCCAGCAAGGGCAAATTCCAAATCTTTTGGGATTTATGGACTGATTGGAGGTGATAATTGGAAAAGATCTGAGCTGGTATCCAGCACTGCCTGGTTTTCGTGGAAATCACCCATTTTGGAGGAAAAGCTGCTTCTCCCTCCCCTTTTCTCCCCCTTGCTTCCCCCCTCAGCAGCTCCAAGCTTGACAGGGACAGGTCAGTCCATCCGTCACCGCTAATCCTCGGATACTTTTAGTGTCACTCTAATGACAGCACCTCCGCCAAGCCGAGGGGCCTCGGCAATAAAAGCCTCTTAAGGGCAGCAGCCCCTCTGAGCAAAGTGGTTTGTCCATTCCCGGGGTTTTTCCTTCCCCCTAGAAACGGCATCTCTCCGATTACTCCTGCTGCCCGTGACAAGGATCAGACGGGAAACCTTCCACTTTCCGATGCATTAAAGCCCTTCTCATCCTCCCTCCCTCCTCCCTCCCT